>JADBJO010004739.1:135000-150000 GCA_016801955.1 Conus betulinus | reverse complement strand
TTACATGAAGGCGCGGCTACCAGTTTGAAGTTTTCGGATACTGCAAGGACTGGTACAGCAGAATAGAGTGTCTTAAATAATATTCAAGAAACATATTCAGTGAACTATAAGGAAATATGACTGACTTAGTCTTGTGGAGAGCACGCATCGGACTTTTTCGTGGGGCAGTGCCTAGTGTGAAATCTGGGTCGCGGCGCCATTGTTCAAGCGAGTGCGCGGAAGATGTGACACTGTGTGACATTATCACGGTATGTGTTGCGTTCTGTTTGGCGCTGGCTGTACTGCATGGCATCGTGAACATCTTTCGGGCTGTTTTCACTTTGAACGATGCATTTGTGGCTGTGGAGGGGGGAAACCTGAGGGAACAGTGTCAGATGACAGTGTGTGCAGCTGTCATGCCAGTCACATGACCCAAACACCTTGCGTTCCCGTTTGTACCCGCCCTTTGTTCCTGTATGCTGCCAATGCTGTGCTGTGTGTGAGACGTCTTCTCCTTAGTGGAGATATCGAGGTGAATCCAGGCCCCGATCACCGTCATCTAGAGGAGGAATCCCTTCATTCTGCCGTGTTAGTGGAAGAGAGCGGATCCATATCAGCGTGTGTAGCAAATGAAATTTTGACAGCAATACGTCAACAAAGTCAAGAACACAGGGAACACAATGCTGCCGTTAGAGGAGACCTTAGTGAAATAAAGTGCGAACTGGAAAAGGTAAAACAAGAATGCAAAGAAATTAATCAGAGATGTGATGACTTAGAAAGAGAGAATAGGAAATTAGCAGAGACAGTGTCGTCCTTATCGTCACAAATGAACAGTTTGACCAAGGAGATATCCAATACGAAAATTGAAACCGAAAGAAAGTTCGAGACTGTCGAGGATCTGAGGGAGGAGGTGAAACATATGACTGTGGAAATTGACCGGTTGGAGGAGTTTTCACGAAGAGACAACCTCAGGTTATTTGGTATTCCGCAAGTCAATGAGAACGAAAATTACAACACGTGTGCCAGAGCAGTGGCCTCAGCCTTAAACAGTGTGGGGGGAAGCAAGCAGTGGAACGAAGAGGACATTGTGCGTGCACATCGTGTAGGGCAGGCTAAGTCGGGAGAACCTAGACCCATGATCGCTAAGTTCCGAAACTGGACTGATAAAATGACTGTGCTGACGGACAGGGAGTTCAGGGGGAGGCTGGAGAAGAGGGGAGTACGCGTGGCCAACGACCTGACGCGACGACAAGCCGGCATCGTGGCACAAGCCAGGAAGGACGGCATGTCAGCCTACTTCTACAAGGGGAGGCTGACCGTCGGCCCTAGAAGATCCGACTCGAGGACGTACGCCGAGGCGACAGCAGGGGCAATGCCATCAACGGCAACAGGTGAGACAACAGCGGCAGCCACACCGGGTGCGACGCCGGGTGCGACGATGACACGATCGATCGACTAGGAGGGACACGCCCCCTGACAACAACCAACGCGCTGTGCGAACCAGAAGTAACACGCTGGAAGGGGATTCCCCTAGCCTTGAGCACGTGACTCCGACATCCAATCAGCGACCACCTCTTCACCACGGAGCGAACACAGGGTCAGCTCCACGCTTGACTGGTGACAGGGATGGCAAGGACAGGGACTGTCAGATACGTGACGCACGTGCAGCAAAGGGTGGGCCAAGCAGAGAACGACAGCAAACCCGGTTTACGCCCGCTACTTGGGTGGCAGTGACAGTAAACAAAAGGGAGGGAGTGGGAGAAAGACACGCTCAAGCAATGACAAATAGCAAGAGGCAGACCGCCGGTCACTGATTGTGAACTTTTTGAATTATAATGTGGAAAAATTTGTATACTAAATTAAATGATGTCTCTTTTGTTAAATACATCAATTCTTTTGATTTTGTATGTTTAACTGAAACCTTCACTGACAATCGTTTTGATTTTGGTAGTATATTTCAAGATTATATTAAATTGCAGGCGCCTGCCCAAAAATTGTCTGTTCATGGCAGAAATTCCGGTGGAGTTCTTTTTCTGGTGAAAAAGTGCTTTGCAGAGTTTATAGAGGAAATAAAACTGGAATGTGACAATGCCATTGCTATTAAACTTAAAAAGGGTTTGCTGAATGTTGATAAAGATGTAGTCATTGTTGCATGCTATATTGTACCTGAGGGGGGCCAGCCTATAATAATTTAGAGTCAAAAAATGGCATACACATACTTGAAGAAAATTGCTACAATGTATAGGAAAGGATGAGGTGTATCTGATGGTGTGCGGTGATCTGAATGCGAGAACGGGATCTGAACAAGCGCGAATGGAAAACATGATGAACTTTGTGCACAATGATGACACTGATGATGATGAGAAAGAGACTGGCTGGCGTGTGTCAAAGGATCTTGTTGTAAATAACTTTGGTAGATCACTGTTGGATTTTTGCTTCTTATTTGATCTGAGTATTGTTAATGGATCTTGTATTAATGATTTGAATGGTGAATTTACATTTGTGTCTCCCCAGGGAAGTAGTGTCATTGACTATTTTATAGTCTCAGATGAACTGTTAGACAAGTGCGAGTTAAAAGTTGGTGACAGGCTATATTCCTGGCATCTGCCAGTTGAACTAGCTTGGAGAAACTGTGTGTATGAAGATAGTGCTCCCCAGCTACCACAGTGTGAACATAAAGAAGAGAAGATAGTATGGTCTGACGAGCACAGCGGAATATATATAAGAAGAGTTAGAGTCTGATGAATTTAAAGAGTGTTTAAACACAGCACAACGACATCTCGCTACTGATGTTAACAGAGCCATAGAATGTTTAGTAAATGCAATGTATGCGGCTGCAGCATGTATGGTTAGGAGAGTTGGGAGAAATAAAAAACAATTTAAACGACTGGTTTGACATTGAGTGTGAACAAAAGAAAAAAAATAGTCGTCCGGCTTCTTAGGTCTTATCGGAGAGCTAGATCACCTGAATATAAAGAATTGCAGAAAGATGCCTATGTAAAAGAAAGAAAAGAATATTCTCAGATGAAAAGAGAGAAGAAGAGAGAGTATGATGAAACTAGAATTAGAAAAGCTCAAAGAGTCAATCAAGGATCCGAAACTTTTCTGGGCAACTATAAGAGCTGTTAATAGGAAGATGATGATTTTTAATGAATGACATAAGCCATCAACAGTGGTATGATCATTTCTTCAATGTCTTCAATAGTTTCGAAAGTACATCAGTACATGAAACTGTTGAACATGAAGAACTAGAGGAGGAAGAAAACGAAGAGGCATTGTTTCACGATCCAATTACTAAACAAGAAGTAGCTGATGCGATAAAAAATCTGAAAAGTGAAAAAAGTGGAGGTACAGACAAAATTGTAGGTGAAATGTTTAAACATTCAAATATGAAAATGGTGGACTTTCTAGTCAAATTGTTTAACACTATTTTTGATAGTGGAATGTTCCCCAAGAGTGGTGCAAGTCTATAATAATACCAATTCATAAAAAGGGTGACGCAAATAACCCGGATAATTATAGAGGAGTAGCTTTAACTAACGTTATAGGTAAAATCTATACAAGCATTTTAAATAAAAGATTAACTAAATGGGCAGAAAGGAAAGCAATAATTATAGAAGAACAAGCAGGTTTTATGAAAGGCTACAGCACCATAGACCACATTTTCACTTTATATGCACTTGTTCAGAAGTATCTACTCCAAAATGCTAAATTATATGTCGCTTTTGTTGACTTTAAGAAAGCTTTCGACTCTGTAAACAGGAACATCCTCTGGAATATTTTGAGAAAAATTGGCATTAAAGGGAAAATGTACAAGGCTCTTAGTGGAGTGTATGTTTCGGTAGTGGCTTCCGTGCGCGATAAAGGCGAATATTCAGATAATTTCAATTGTCCTCGTGGCGTTAAACAGGGATGCCTACTAAGCCCTCAGCTGTTCTCATTCTTTATAAACGAACTAGCGATAGAAATTAACAAAAACGGCAGGCACGGTATTCAAATGATACCTGGTACAGTCGAAATCTTCCTGATGTTGTTTGCAGATGATGTTATTTTACTTTCTGATACCACCGTTGGTCTACAGAACCAGTTGACCACTCTCAAAGAGGAAGCAGACCGATTACAGTTAACTGTTAACCTAGATAAAACAAACATTATGGTCTTTAGAATGGGGGGTCATCTTTCCAGACATGAAAAATGGTGGTACGGTAGTGAAGAAGTAAGAGTGACAAATAGTTACAAATATCTTGGATTAACATTCACAACTAAGCTAAGTCTTAATGCAGGACTGACAGAAGTGTGTAGAAAAGGGAAAAAGGGCGTGATTGAAATTCTTAAGTCATTAAGGAAGTTGAATTCCATTGAACCATCAATATTTTGGAAACTTTTTGACACTCAGATTACTCCCATATTAACGTATGCAGCGGAAGTGTGGGGTACTCTTGACATCAACCAAATTGAAAAGGTACACACATTTGCAATTAAACGTTTCATAAATGTCCCATTACATTCTTCTAACAAAATGGTTTACGCAGAGTCGGGGAGATATCCCTTATATATATGCACTTATATTAAATGTATTAAGTATTGGCTAAAACTTCTGAAATTACCACAAACAAGACTGTGTAAGCAGGCATACAAAATGTTGTTACAACAACATGAGAATGGGAAGTTTAACTGGGTGTCCAAAGTAAAGAAATTCTTGACGGAAAACGGGTTTGGTGTTGTTTGGTTAAGTCAAGAAGTAGGGAACGATAAACTGTTCATTTCTGAATTGAAAGATAGACTGGTGTGTATGTTTCAACAAAACTGGCATTCTAATATGGAAGGAAATGATAAATATGAAATGTTTCTTTCATTCAACAGCAACCTGCAAGCTGAAAAGTACCTATCAGTAGTAACAGATAGATGGCATAGAACTGTACTTGCACGTTTTCGAACCAGAACCTTGGGTCTACATGCAACAAAAAATATCATGCCTGGCACAACAGCAGTTAATAACTGTCCAGTATGTAAGTCAAATGACAATGAAGACGAGTGCCACTTCTTATTCCACTGCGAAGCTTACAGACAAATCCGCGAAAAATGTAGTTTGTTTCAGTTGCCTTTTGTAAAAAGCCACAATCTAGCCCGTGTGCTGACATTGGAAAATGAATTGTTGATCAAATCTCTAGCAAAATACATTGCCGAAGCATGTAAAATTAGGAAAAACAGGCTGACTTGATTTTCTGTTTGGTAAACTCTCTTCCTTATTCAGTGCCCAGCGGTCATTGGTTATGTGATTATGAATGTAATTTACTTGAATGTACATGCGTGTGTGGGTGTATGTGTATGTATGTATATGTATGCATATGGGTATATGCGTAGGCATGTATATACACGGGTGTGTGCGTGTGTATGTACGTGTGTGTGTGTGTGTATGTGCGCATGCGCGCGCGCGCGCGCGCGCGTGTGTGTGTGTGTGTGTGTGTGTGTGTGTGTGTGTATTCTTTGTATTTGTCAAGATGGGCAGGTTTGAAATTGACGTGAAACTGTACCTACATGTATACAATGTTTATAGTTGTGTTAAAGTTAGTCGCTATACATGCATGTCTTAGATCTTTTTCAAGGGAGAATACGCCCCCATGTCATGATGGCTGTACTGCTATTGACATTAAATGTATCTGTCTCTGTGTCTGTCTGTTTGTCCGTCTGACTGTCGGTTGGTCGATTGGTCGGTTGGTCTCTCTCTCTCACTCTTTTCTCTCTCTCTTTCTCTCTCTCTCTCTGTCTGTCTGTCTCTCTCCCACACACACACACCTCTCTCTTTTTGTCCCTGTCTGTCTGTCTCTGTCAGTCTGTTCGTCCGTCTATTTGTCTGTCCGTCCGTCTGTTTGTCTGTCTGTTTCCACGTTTTCTCGTGAGCTGTGTAACCTTGCCCTTTTGATGTTGCGATCTATGGCGTCATTCAGATAAACAGCTGAGGGGAAAAGGGAGAATACCGTTTACCCGGTGTCGTCATATACACGGTGCCAGAGAAAGACGGATGGCGTGGCCGTGTAAGAACAACAAAGAGATTTTCTTTCTCTCCCTCCTCTTTTCTTCCCCCCATCATCCACAGACGTTGATTCACACAGTAAAATCCTCATGGCTGCTGCGAGATAAGAGGCATGAGGAAGCAGTTAGCTCCCCTGATGGCGGCTATTTGCTGGGAGGTGGGTTTCTGTCAACACGGACGTCATGGAGAGTGATAGGCTGAAGGTGGAGGATTAAATGGATCAGCTGACATCTTCACCAGCAGAGGAAATTAACCAACAGACAGAGGAGAGCGAAGAAAGTTGAGAAGATGGATAGGAAAGAAAAAAAAAAAAAAAAAAAAGAAAGACAGAAGAGAAAGGAAAAGACCAGGAAAATAAGAAAAGAAAACAGAAAAAGAACGATGATCTATATGAAAAGAAATAAATTTAAAATCAACGACAAAACATAAATGGGAAAAAAGTGAAAGAGTGTGAGAAAATGTAAAAGAAGTATAAAGCTCAGTTGAAAATATTACACAGAGCATAAACAAAACAGGAAACACACAAAGAAACTATGAGAGAATCAGGGGATTCAGACAAACGAAAATATTTGTTTATGTGTAGAGAATAGACAAGAATATGAAGGACTAGAGAGAGAGAGAGAGAGAGAGAGAGAGAGAGAGAGAGAGAGAGAGAGAGAGAGAGAGAGATTTTTGTTCGACAACGCAACATATGACATGGTTGTTTTTGATGTAAAACGTGCAGTTGCTGAGAATATCAGTTAATAGAAATTAAAGAAGGAAAAACGAGGAATGACGGGCCCCTTTGGTACAACAGACTGTTGGCCTATAGGTACATGAAACATTCACGCAACATCATAATGCTAACTACATAAAGATCAAAATCGAAACTATCATATCCAGCTGACGCGAATTTAGGATTTACGTGAACTGTTTTACTTTTCCATGACAGTTTATCGATCACTTTGTCTTGAGATGAGTAAAGTTGCCTGATTCATTTCGCAAAACAAGAACATCGCATACTTTTTGCTTGCATAAAGGCTGAGGGTGAAAGAGGGGAGTGGGGAAAGGGAATGGGCAGTGGGTGGAGAGGGTAGTTAGAAAGGCAGGGGGGGGGGGGGGAGTGAGGATGAGGAAGGGACAGCATGGATTGGCGTGGTATGGCGAGCTGCGAGGCATCAGAAGAAGATGGATGACGCAGCCACGTCAAGACAACGAGGATGCAAGGCACCAGAGGAAGATGAATGACGCAAGCATGTCGAAACAACGTGAATATCTTCTTCTTACCACCTCCTCCCCCCCCCCCCCCCCCCCCCCTCCCTACCCCACCCCTCACCAGGACTTGCCCCAGCCTGTCCTGTCTCTTCTCCTACTCTGCTCTCCCTTCCCCTCACCATGTTCTCCATACATTCGCCCTTTCATCTCTACCCCCCCCCCCCCCCTTCCTCTCCCGACCTACCGATTCTGCCACCCTCACCCCCACCTTCCACTGCATTCGCCGGCGATCGTTTCTGATCTATCTGCCTAATCCCCAAAGGTTAGTCTCAGATAAGAGAAGTCAGCAGCAGTTACCCCCCCCCCCTGAGAGCAGCTATTCGCCGAGATATGGGGTTCTCTCAAAAATGACGTCATAGAGTGTTAAGGGCTCAGGATGCAGGAGCAAACGGATTAATTAACGTCATCATTTGCAAACTAGTTTAGTAACGTATAGTTTTAAAGAACTAATGATGGACAAAAAAAAAAAAAAAAACACACACACACACACACACACACACACACCTTGTAGAAATGAACGAACGAGATAAATGAAAGAAATAACAAAAGAAGGAAAGAAAGAAGACACAAAAGAAAACTTAATGAGGGACGAAGACAGACAGACAGACAGACGGATAGACAGAGAGGGAGACAGAGAGGGAGAGACAGAGACAGAGACAGACAGAGAGAGAGAGAGAGAGAGAGAGAGAGAGAGAGAGAGAGAGAGAGAGAGAGAGAGAGAAAGAGAGAGAGAAATCCCAGAAACACAGTCTTTGTTGACAAAGAAGGTATAGTAAGGACAGGAAGAGAAAAACAAAGAAAAACGAAGCACAAAAATTAATCACGAAAGAAAATAAAAAAAAAGACAGGAAAAAGAAGAGAGAAGAAAAGAATAACATAAAATTACCTACCAGCCCCCCCCCCCCCCCCCCCCACCACCCCCCCACCCCCCCACCCCCAAAGGAAAACAATACAAGTTGACATACCGGAGAAAGAAAATTTGAACATAAATGGACTACACAAGGAAAGGTTCAGAAGAACAAAGAAATAAAGGGATTCAGAAGCAAGATTAAACAGGCCAGAAATAAGAATCGCCTTGATTAATGAAAAGGAGTGAATGGAGAAATCTGTGATAAAAGGCACTGGGGATCCACGCAAATATCAGTCTTCTCATCATCTTGCCACAGAAAGATGCCATTTAAATCAACACTCAAAAGACATATAAGAGAATACAGTTTTTATTATAATCAAAAGAAGTTAAAAACAAACAACAAACAATGGCATATGAAAATTTTTTAGTTTTCTCTTTTTCGTCCAAAACAACCCTTCAGGGAAAGAAGAGGAACACAAATCTGTGTCACATGTCAACTCTAAGCGCAAAAGAATAAGATTAAAATCTTTCAACACAAACTAAATTTAACATGAACTGGTCCCACTATAACTAGAGGGGCAACAAGGAGAGCGCATACCTCTGTTTACGTCCAACAGATCCTGGAACCGTCTTTGATCAGGATCCACACTGCAACTCTGCATAGACTAAAAATTCAACAGGTTCGTCCGTAGACCTCAATCTCGTTTTCACCAAGATTCATCAAAACTGGTGACATACTTTCTATGATACCTTGCTGTAAACCAAAAATTCTGTTATCGGTTTCGTAATGTGCATTTGAAAAGAGTTACTTTGCACTTTCATATGTGTGGTTAATGATGATAAAAAAAGATGCCGCTGTTTGGATTACTTCGTGGATGTTGCCCAAGCATATTAGCTTTCCTGGGAACTGGGTAACGTTTGTTTTACCTCGTGACTTATCCCCCTTCTTCAAGGCTGTGAGACCTTGCCCTGCTGATGTTGTGATGCGTGGCATCGTTCAGATCAGCAGTGGACGGGAAAAAAGGAGACTACCGTGTGCCTGGTATCGCCATATATATATATATATATATATATATATATATATATATATATATATATATATATATATATATATATATATATATATATATATGTAAAGTGCCAGAGACAAAATGGATGATGAGGCCCATGTGAGAACATCAAAGAGATTTTTCTGTCTGCTGTCCCGCCCCCAGCCCCCTATGTGTTCTCTCCCCCTCACCCTTCCCTGTCAACCACAGACGCTGATTCACGCAGTAAATCCCCCCCCCCCCCCCCCCCCCCCCCCCCTCCCCGGGGTCGGTGCGAGATAAGCGGTGTGATGGAACAGTTACTCCCCCTGCTGGCAGCTGTTTGCTGGGAGGTGAGCTGCTGTCAACATGAACGCCTTGGAAAGTTATGGGCCCAGGGTTCAGGATTAAATGGATCACTTTACTTCATCACTGGCAGAGGGAGGGGAACGGACTGACAAGAATGGAGAGAAGAGAGAGAGACGGACAGGAAAGAAAAACAGACAGGAAAAGGAAAGAAAAAGAAAAATAAATGAAAGAAAGATACGTGGAAAAGAAAGTATGACGAATGCATACAGAATAAATGAAAACTGTACGCAAAGAAAAGAGGGAAAACGCAAAAAGTACAAGAATAATGAATAAAGATGAACGTTCCATGAAATCAGATCTTAAGAAAATGAAAAATAGCTAAACAACAAGAAGTAAAACAGACGATAACAAAAAGAAGTGGGGGTTCAGAACAAAGGAAATATATGTGTATGAGAACAGGCAAGAAAAGGGAGAAGGTTTGAAGGCAGACTTTTGTGACGAATTACTCAAGCGATACAACATGATGACGATGTTCTGGAGACGTTCTTGTCATTGTAGAATATTCAGTTTCCGTTGATATAAAAAGAAATGCAAACCAAGAATGACATTTGAAGGCAAGTAATGGAATAAAAAAGCGAACAAGCAATGACATGTTCTTCTGGTAGAATAAACCCTTTACAGCACAAGAAGAAACATTCACACAATGTGAATGACGCTAAGTATTGACATTAAGATCAGATATTCAGCTCCCGTGATATTAACTGTATTTGTGAGCTGAGAATAAGTTTTCATCGTAAATTATCCATCCTGTCGTTTCGTGCTGTGAACATTGCTTTCTGCTTTTTTTGCGAAGTCCAGGCAGCATTTTTGCTGCTCAGAAAAGGGCTGTCCACCCATCCCCCTCCTAACGCCCGTCTTGCATGCACTTCCCAACTCTCAGTCCTGATTTATCTCTCTAATCCCCAACGGTTAGTCACAGATACGGGTTGTCAGCAGCAGTTAACCCCCTTGATAGAGGCTCTTCGCTTGGACCTGGGTTTCTCTCAACAACAAATGCCATGGGGTATTAAAGGCTTAGGCTTCAGGATCAAAAGGATTCATTAACGTCATCGCCGAGGCTTCAGGATCAAAAGGATTCATTAACGTCATCGCTGACAAAATAGTTACAAGAAGGATCACGGACGAGAAGGAATGAGAGGAACTGAAGAAATGTAAGAGAGGAAAAACAAAGAAAGGGAGAGATGAAAGACACAAGGACTAGAAGAAGAGACTGTGCGGATGAAGGAGAGAGAGAGAGAGAGAGAGAGAGAGAGAGAGAGAGAGAGAGAGAGAGAGAGAGAGGAGAGAGAGAGAGAGGAGAGAGGAGGGAGGGAGGGAGGGAGGGAGGTGGAGGTGGGTGGGCGATAACACTTGACTAAGATGAAAAAGAAATGAGAACAGAAAGGTAAAAAGGGAAGAAAACAAACTTAAAAAATGGGGAAAATTGAAAGAAAGAGGAAAAAAGCAAATAAATAAAATCAAATAAAAATAAACAATAAAAATCAATCATTTGAAAGGAAAAAAAGTAAAAGGAGAGACATAGACAAAGAAACACAAAATATCAGAGGGTTAAAAAAAAAAAAAAAAAGAGGTAAATAAGATAGGAAAAAGTAAAATAATCAAAGAGAGGAACTGTGACAAAATGTACTCGATGTGAAGCAGTCTTCTGAAAACTTTTTTTCTGAAAACTAAATTTAAAACATCAACAACCAAAAACACTGCACGAACAGTGAGCACAATTTCATCGTAATAAAACAAAGATAAAAAAAAATATAAAACAAACGTGAGATATTACAGGTTTCTATTATCTATTATTTATTATCGTAATCTTAGCATGAAACCTTTAGAGAGAGAATAAAAAGAAACATCATCACATACAGACGTTAAGCATTCAAACTGATGTCAGTGTCTTTCAAAGCGAATTCAGTTTAAAATGAATGTCCCACCATCAACTGAAGGAGCAGCCAGGAGAGTGTAGACATCTGCTAAAGTCCAACGGATCCTCAATTGGCCTCTCCACCTGGATCCACAAAAACGGATCCGCATAAGAAATAAAAATAATGGTTTCATCTTTCGATCTCGGTCCATTCTTTTGTTCATCAAATCTCAAGCTGAGGCTGGTTGAGTAGGTTTTTTTTTTGTGTGTTATCTTGCTGAATAGGATCAGTTTTCGATTCAACTCGTCGCCGAAACTCCTGTTGTCTTTTTCGTGTTGTGTATTCAGATAGCGTTACTTTGCGTGTTCATGCGTGTGTATATGATTAAATCTTTGGCCTTAGTTTGAATTCAGCTGCATTACATTAGAAAGCTGCCTTTATGGGTGCTGCTGAGTATGCTACAATTTCCTGTAAACTGGGCTACATTTGTTTTCATCTTGAGTTTTCAGCCTTTCCTTGTAAGCTGTGTCATTCTGCCCCCTCGATGTTGTGATATTTGGAATCATTCGAAGAACAGGAGAGGGGAACACGAGAAAACCATTGGCCTGGCTGGTGCCTTATACACAGTGCCAGACACAAATGGATGGCGTGGCCCAGTAACAACTACAAAGAGTTTTTTTCTGTCTGTTCTTCCCCCCCCCCCCCCCCCCCCCTCCCCCCCCTCCCCCCCCCCCCCCCCCCCCCCCCCCCCCCCCCCCCCCCCCCCCCCCCCTTTTTCCTGCCTTTCCCTCTCAGCCCCAGATGTCAATTCATACTGGTATACTGGTAAAATGGGCTTCAATGAAAACTCTCCTACCTCCGGAGGTCGTAGAATGTATTTTGCCTGTTTCTAATGTTAAGTTATTTTGGGACCAGTTTCATCTTTTCAACCTTTCAATATTTAGATTAGCTAGTTATTTGTTATGTAGTCCTATTGCTCGTTTCTTGTAACTCTGTCTCTGTCTCTCTGTCTCTCTGTCTCTGCCTCTGTCTCTCTCTCCCTCTGTCTCTCTCTCTCTCTCTCTCTCTCTCTCTCTCTCTCTCTCTCTCTCTCTCTCTCTCCTCCTCTCCTCCTCCTCCTCCTCCTCCTCCTCTCCGTTTAAAAACTTCTTCTCTTCTTCTTTTTCTTCTTCTCTCTGCGTTTAAAAAAACTTTTTTGATGATTTAAAAAATAACAAAGCTTTGCTGGTTTGATGTTAGAGTGTAAAATCACGAACAGGACGAAAAGACTTTTAATAAACTAACTAACGAACCAACGCCCAATTCATGCCGTAAATCCCCATGGATGGTGAAAGATAACAGGCATGAAGGAGCAGTTAACCCCCCTGATGGTTAATATTTGCTGCGAAGTGACCCTTTGTCCACAGGAATGTCATGGACAGCCCATGGCAGAAGGTTCAGGATCAAATAGATCAGCTGACATCTTCACTGGCAGATGAAGATAAATGGAGAAAGGAGATAAGACAGATGGGAAAACAAAGGAAAGAAAAGACAGAAAGACAATGAAAGAAATAAAGATGACTTAAACAAATGAAATAAATGCAAAGTGAACACAGAAAGAAGGTAAAAAAAAAAAAGCCGGAAGAGTAAAGGAATAATGCATAAAAGTGAAGGTCCATCAATCTAATAATATGACGAAAAACAGGAAAACACAGAAAAAATAAAACAAAGGAAGAGATTTGATTTTAGAAACAAAGATATATTTGTATGAGAAAAGGCAAGAAAAGGATTAAAAAAAAAGAAAGAAAAGAAATATATGACGAATTATTTTGGCCATGCAACGTGATGAACATATTCTGGAGACAATCTTGTTACTGAAAACATTTCAGTAGTAAATAATATAAAATGAATACAAACCGACAATACCATTTGAAGGCAAGGAATGAAGAAACAAAATGCAAACACACAAGCAAAGACACTTTCTTTCAGTAGAAAAAAGACTTTTCTAAAAGCAGAAATGGAACGTTAATATAATATGAATAACACCAAGTATTGAAAGTAAGATCACAACGTTCAGCGTGTGTAAACCAGGTGTTTTGTGAACCGAAAATTAACTTTTCATCGTTCTTCGTCCATTCCTTTATCTCGAGTTGTGAACGTTGCTCTCTGTTTTTAGTCACATGAAAACGGCATTTTTGGCTGTTCAGAGAATGGCTGATGGTGAAAAGGAGGGTAGGAAGAGAAACGTGGTATGGGCAGTGGTTGCAGAGATAAACAGCAATCGGAGTGGGTGAGTGGGTTGGAGCAGGGACAGCGTTTATTCACCAGGTTTGGCAAGAAACGATGCACCAGGTTCTCCAAACAACAGAGACACAAACCACCTAAGGAAGATACATGATGCAGCCATATGAACTATTGAGAATATGTCCTCTCTATCTTCCATCCTACCCCACACCTTTCCTCCCCCTGCTCTCTCCGCCCTCTACTCCCACCCTGTTTCTCCCCATCCCTCTCTCAACCCTCCTCACCTTCGCCCCATCACGTCTCCACCCATCTCCCCACCCATGCCCCTCCTCATACCAACCATCCCCCTGCTCTTCATGCGCTTGCCAACTATCAGTTCTGATTTATCTGTCTAATACCCAAAGGTGAGTCCGAGAAATAGGGTTGTCACCAGCAGTTACCCCCCTTGATAGAGGCTATTTGCTGGGGCGCCATGGGCTGTTACAGGCTTAGGGTTCAGGATCAAAAGGATTGATTAACGTCATCACTGACGAATAGTTGAAAGTAAGATCAACGGACACGGAGGAACAAGTAGAACTGATAAAACGGAAATAATGTAAGAGAGAGAAGAAGAAGAAAGAAAAGAAAGACAGAAGAACCAGAAGGAAACGGATTGTGTGGGTTTGAGAGAGAGAGAGAGAGAGAGAGAGAGAGAGAGAGAGAGAGAGAGAGAGAGAGAGAGAGAGAGAGAGATATATATATACACCCTCCACATGAGACAACATTGAAAGTGGGAGATCTACAGAAAAAAATGTCAAAAAAAGTATACATATAAACATCCCAGAGAGACAAAGAAAGAAAAGCATTCAGAAGCAAGCAAACAAACAAACAACACAACAAACAAACAAACAAAAAGAAAATAGAGTGAAAAGAGACATTGTGATATAATATACTGGGGAGACAACAGGATGACAGTCTTATTTTTTTTCCCTAAAAATAAGTTAATTACATCATTTTTTTTAAAACTGAGCGAACAGAAAATACAATTTTGTTTGAATGAAATGAAGAGATAAGAAAAAATCCAACAAATCCTGCATAATGAAGATTTCAGTTTTACTATCTTTGTCTTAGAATAAACCTTTTATAGAAGAAAATGAAAAAGAAAAATCGTCACATACTAGCGCAAACCATCAAAATTAAAATTAGAATCTTTCAAATCAAATCAACTTTGAAATGGCCTTTCATGCCCTGCTCTCATGGTGACATCAGTTTCAATGTCCTCTTTTCGACTGTGGCCTTGGTTTGGTTCCGGCAGGATCACCGGTGTCGGCTAATACATGGGGGCTGTCGTTGGACGGACGTGGCGGCGCCCTCCGGAGGGAGAGCTCACTCACGCCGGCTCTACGACTAAGCAATTACTGCCGTCAG
>JADBJO010004739.1:127500-130000 GCA_016801955.1 Conus betulinus | reverse complement strand
AAACCGTATTGTCTCCCCTTAAACTTCGTTTCTATTCCAAAGCCATTTTGCACCCAGTTTGCACAGAGAGAAGTAACTGTTTGTCTTATTTCTCATTGTCTTGAATATTATTTGTCTGCATGAAGAAGACTGAATAGGTCGAAGTGCATTGTATGTGACCCCCTCCCCCCTCCCCTCCTCCCGTGAAATTGCTTACTCTTTCGCTTGGCGGCGTAGTTTTGCTCTGTCTCTCCTAATGTAGGTAGAGCTAATCAAATCTTCACAATGAAGCTGGGCATGTTGTCAGTAATAATGGAAAGAACCACCTTCACATGGTCTCTGATACAAGAGCGTCTTTACGTCCAAACTGAACGTCAGTTTTGTGCACTGTGCCAATAGAAAACTTTATTTTCAAGTAACATCCATGGAAACTAAAAATCCTTGCTATACTGTCAGTAAAGCAAACAAGTCCCAAGGTTTCCTGAGGCGCAACCTGAAGATCAGGGCTCGCAACATCAAAGAGACTGCTTACAAAGCACTGGTGCACCCAGTTCTGGAATATGCGTGTACAGTCAGGGACCCGTATACAAGAGACCACATCACTGCCATCGAAGCAGTGCAAAGAAGAGCAGCCCGTTTTGTCAACAATTACCACCGACATGCAAGTGTCCAACAAATGATCAGTGAGTTAGGTTGGACATCTTTGCAAAACCAGAGAAAGGTTGCACGGCTCGCCATGCTCTACAAGATCCGACAGGACTTAGTACATGTGGAGCTTGGAAAGGCCTCGTCTGATAAAAAAAATAAACTCAGAGCTGCAACCTCACGTGACAGAAGACTGCACTCTCATCAGCTAAACCGCCTCCAGTGTGTACGAGACTATAGATTAAACTCGTTCCTGCCACGTACCACCCAGGAGTGGAACAACAACTTGACAGAGGCTGCTGTGACATCAGAGACTCTTCACCTATTCAGTTCAAGAGCTAGCAGCCTCCTGCAGTAAATAGGTCTTTTTTTTTTTTCTTCCTGCGTCAACCTCCCAAAGTGTCAGAATAATCAACCTGATGGTTTGGACACTCGACGGATGATGATGATGAAATCTGCAGAAGTAGATTCTCCTCCGGCCGATCTCAAGATGACAGACTCACGAGGTGTGAAAAGGTGTAACCATAAGGTAGTGTCAGGCACTAACAAAGTGCAGAACACTTACGTTCGAGGTGAATCCTTAGGACGGGATACTATGTAGTTGATGAACAGAGGAGTGTTTCTCCCCTCTGGCCCCCAGTTCTGCCCCGTGACATGCTCCATGGAGTACAGTCAGCAGTGTGTGTGACGGTGTTGCAAAGGGCGGCTGGACAATTCATCTGAAGGAATTCTTCCGCGCGACCCCGACGCTCCTGCAGACTCGGAGCCTCCGAGTGAATTTTAGAAGCCGACCAGATTCTTATCTCCCCCCAAAAGGGATAAAGAGTTGGATATTTCCTGCCACATTTTGCTAACCCATGTTGAAAATGTTAGAGCGCACAAACCCAAACATGACAGTCTATCTCTGACAATAATAACAATGTTAAGTTTTGGAAGAACTCGGCCAGCCCGTAATTAACTGAACTATTCTGATAAGTGTGGAAGACGAGGATGGTACTGGTGTGGTGGCCAAATGCGGATGATTATATTGATGAAGCGGATAGGTTGTTAAGCAAAATGAGATCACTGTTGTTTAGTTGACAAAGGTCCTGTTACCCAGATGGCTTTGAAAATTCAGTTCTGTTGTCAATAAATGACACGATATACAGGGCAAATCGATAGTAACAGGTCCCATAGGGCTGTATGTCATATGAAATCTGTCAGGACCCTTACGTTTTTACCAACGCTCCCAGAGATGCAAAGTCTCTAAAGCTGCCTCCAAGCAGACCTGTTGCCTCAGGGCGGAGGCCTTAAGGGCAGCGTCACACAGGAGTGCCAGACAGCAGTTTGTGGAGAAATAAGCGTGCCGCGCGGCGTTTCCTTTTTATCCCGCGTGGCTTAGCATCCAGATACTCACTGAACAAATAAAAACAGACGAAGGCTTTGACCAAATTATCCTGTTTGCTAAATATTTTGTGTACAGGTGTAAAATTGATAACATCAAACCTACTCCTAACAATTTTTTGAACAAGCTAAAGAATGAATAAAAAAATATATGCACTACATGGAAATACGACTCCAGAATTGTGTAAAAAGTGGCATCCATATCAGAACATTGTGAAATATAACAGATAAAAAAACATTGGTTTGTAGAAGTTTTCATATCTTCTTATTTCCTTTTCACATATTGTTTTACTTTTGTGAATTTAATTGGATTATTGTAAAAATTGGGCGTGTTGATGCGTTGTGCCTTTAGCTAGTAGATGGAATGATTTGCCTGTAAATTTTATAATCGTGGAATGTTTTGCATGTAATTGTGCACCCCCCCCCCCCCCCCAAAAAAAAAAAAAAAAAAAAAAAAAATATATATATATATATATATATATGTATCACTGTT
>JADBJO010004739.1:105000-117500 GCA_016801955.1 Conus betulinus | reverse complement strand
ATCTGTAGGACAATATTTTTACTCCTCGGCTTGTTTCTTAATGGGTTCAGGTAGTTAGTTCGTCTCCAGCTCCTTGCAGTGAAGGGTTTTTTTCCCCCTACAGTTTAGTCAGACCATTAGCGCACAGCCCATCTATCTTGCGGTCTCAGGGTAATTGGTGCCGTGTCGTCTCGCCAGGTAGCGCCCCGTATCCCGGGCACCGACACTGAAGACTGCAGGGTTCAGCCCTTGTTGCTGTCATGGATGATTAGTCTAAAGACTGCCACACGCCGCCCCGCTACCTGTAGGGATCTACCCGTGCCCTGCCTCCAGTCTTTATAGGCTTCCGTTGAGGTTTTTTTTCCTGAAGAGAAAACGATTGACTGTGTTTCTAAATGTTCTGTCTAAAGCTTTTGTTTGTTTTCTCAAAGTATAAGTGAATGCTTTGTTAATTTGATTTGACTAAGATTTTGATTACAGAGAACCTGAATTGAAAATCAGTATTTTTAGATTGAGGAACTGGCCAACTTGTGTCGGAAAACATCGTTTTGTTGTAAGCATGCTTAGATCCTTGATGACATCTCACATGTGACTGGTGTGAAAAGAATATGGGGATGAATAAATGAACAGTTCCGACGGTTTTCTCCCGTTTTGCTGATTTCCAACTTCGTGTGCTTTTCTTGTCTTTAAGAGAAAGCCGTGGAAGGCCTATGTGTAATCGGTTAAGCTGTAGTAACAGAGCCTTGCCCATGTTCTACTTGGATATTGAGTTCTTGAACTTGTCGAATAATGAACCGCGCTGTTGGTGAAACAGTTGCCGTTTCTGTGCGGTTTCTGGTGCACAACAATCCTTCCTTTAAAAATGAGCCACATATCTATATTGCTGAAAATACTTCCTTGGAATTTTTGATTGGGAAATGGAAATAACTGGGCTAGCGTGTTTGACATTATGACTGTATTCTCCCGTTGCTGTTGATAATGAGGACTTACGTCAATGAATGTACTGTCAGGGAGCATGAATGAACTAGAAACTTCTGTTGAAACGTTTTCTGTGTTTATTTGCGTCTTGTCTGCAAGTGTGCCAGATGAATGGGTGCATACTGAGCTAAATGCCTCGGTCTTTTTAATTCTTGTTAACTTTCCCTGTCATATTTTCCCCATGTCTCAAGACTTATTAGGTTGAAGAGGTAGCAATGACTACTTGAATTTAGCGCAATTTCTTCTTGGATATTTGAAACATTTAGGCCTGTTCTTTGCTTGTTGAATCCTGTGCTTATGTGCGTACATGCATGCGCGCGGTGTGTGTTCGTATGTGTTTTATGTAGGCCTTTGTAAACTTGCTGGACCTATAAACCCTGTCACCTCCCCATGTCTGCCCTTTACAGGCGTCTGGTGAGGAGGGGCCATGGGGCCATGGGGCGCGACTGATATCAAAGAACGTGTTCCGACCGGCATGGAAAAAGCCCTCTATGTCATCGGCCCAAATACAGCGCAGTGCCCGCCCCAAGCGCCCCAACACCCACATTACTTCGGGACTGGTTACCTGAAAAAGACTGTGATACCCTGAGTCGGACTCGCAGCGTCGGTTTGTGCCAGTTAGGAGTCAGCGTCAGGGATGAAGGTAGGCAACTGTGTTGTGTAGCGATTGGTTGGCCTAAGATTTGCTCATCCTTGACGAACGGTTCTAAACGGAGCTCTGCCTCTCGCTGTGTCTGTCTGTGAATAGTCCTTCCTTAACTGTACCCGCATGTATGTATGTACTACCTCCTTAATCCTATCCCTGGCATTTTCCCTATATTTTGTGTGGGTTGGTTGCTTTCACCATGCAAACATTGTCAGTTTCATGTCCGCGTTGGTCTGTCTTGCCGTTTGTTCCCTTTACCACACCTCCTCCATCTCCACAACTCTCACCCTCTCTCTCTCTCTCTCTCTCTCTCCTCTCTCTCTCTCTCTCTGTATATGCATACATGCATATATATTTGTATCTATGTACATGTCTGTATATATACATGTGTAATATATATCCCACTTCAGAGTGCATAAAGCTCATATCTACCCATGCTGTCAAACACAAACGCCAACACTGATAAAAAGAAAAAGACGCAGTGGCGGTGTCGGTCTCTTCTCTCAGGTCCTCCATAATTGCTAAGTTTATGCAAACCAGCAGTAGGCTGCACACAAATCGAGGCTCCTGCCAGCCACGCGCTTTCATGTAGTTTGACACCCCTGACCTTTCCCAGCCCTATTATACCCCCCCCCCCCTCTTTCCATCCCTCCTCCCCCCCCCCCTCCTCTTCCCCACCTCCCCCACTGCCCGTAGGCTGGGCTATAAACAACACGAATTGAATTGACTGACCTGTAACCCGTCCTTCACCTTGCATAAACCTGCCCTTATTGTGACGATGAGGATCATCAGCACATTTCAGCCTTGCTGCCCGAGGGGGAAGAGGCGCTATTTCAGGCTGAGGTCTCTGCTCTGGGCAGTTGGGGGTCCTCCACACGCTGTGATGGCAATATAGACTCTCAAATTGGATAGCGGTTTTTTTTTTTCTTTTTTTTTTTTTTTTTTTTTTTTTTTTTTTTCTTTTTTTTTTTTTTTTTTTTTTTTTTTTTACGCTATTCCTGAGGGCATTGGTTCCACCTTTTAATGCGCAGGACGGTCAAATCCCCCCAAACGATTTTTCTTTTGAAAATGACATTTTCTCTTTAACGCATCCGCATCATTTATCTTAGTTTCCCCGTTTTCGATTATTTTTGGAATGGGATGGGGAAGACACTTGGGGAGGAGGGGATTCAGGGTACTCTCTTTCCCCCCCCCCCCCCCCCCCCGTTCATGTCCTCTGTCGTAAAAAACCTACACTGTTCAGGTTTTCAGGCTGGATGATTGGAGCTGTTGGATAGGTAATGACTTGAATCTACTTCATGGCATTTTTGCCTTATATTTTGAATCTTTTTTGCCATCTTCTTTATCCTTTCATTAATACCTCCATTGTGTTCAAGTTGAAATACCGAGTTGGTAACGGGAGCTTAGGAAGTTACCGTCCTGTCTGCTAGAGTGATTCTTGTGAAGGTTGATACAAATAAACAACGAACAACATCCACAGTACGGGGGAAAATTCTACACGTCTATATCAGGTATGTATTTAGACTCGCACACTTTTTTGGTTTGTGTGTGTGTCCCAGATCACCAGTCGAACGCTTTTTCTATTTTTCTCCTCTTTCTATCTCTTGCAAAACAAAAGATTTCAAAGTCTGGAAAGAGGGGGTCAGTTACCGCCAAGGAGACAGAGTACAGGGACTAGACGCAATGCATTTCGACCTCTTGGGTCTTCTTCAAGCGAAAACAAATAACATTTAGGACAGTGACAAGAAGAACATGTAGCCACTTAGCTTCGCTTCTCCTGTTCGTCTCCAAATCAAAACCGTTTTTTATTTCAAGTATTGTCCAACACTGCTGACAAAAGTGCCAGACTTGCTTAATTGAAGTCTGCTGGTGGCTTCAGTTTATAAGCATATATTAGAGTTTTAATAACCGGCTAATCATAAGTAGTTTCGTTACCAGGTTAGGATTTAAGCTTTGTTTTCGACGTTGTTCTCGGAATTTGATTTCACGAGAAGTGCCCAAACTGTCGTTCAAATTGCGAAGTATGTACAGCTTTCTTAAATGCGTGAAACATTCACAGCTGACGGTGTTGATGTCCAGCCGTTTAATGTTAAAGCGGAGAGTACCAGCCAAGTTGATGGAACTCGGCTGGTCATCATCTTCAAGTTCAGAACAGAACGCTGCCGGCTGCTTTCCCATCTCAGCATAGTCGAAAAACCTGTATGGATAAGTGGTGAGGTATTGGCGCACAGGTGGTTGAGGGTGGTATTGGCGCACAGAGCACAGGTGTCACTTCGTTGCCTCGTTGCAGATGCCACACGACCCGAGGCGTTTGACACGGACCAGTCTGTCGGGGGGTGGGGGGGGGGGGGGGGGGGGGGGGGGGCACAGTGAAAAGAAATCCGATCTTGAAAGAACAGCAGGATCACTGCTGCGGACTTGGCACAACGCACTGAATGTGTTATCCAAGACGGCCAGGAAAGCAGATGATGAGTTGATCTCAACAGAAAGTTAAGTTTACGATTAGTTGACAACTGCACGTTTGACTCCGATTTCTGGTAGACCGAAGCTTCTCGTATGAATCGGATCAGACTGTTCATCGTGCGTTGTTCATGACTTTCATCTCAGCCAAACGGCCGAAAAAAAGCGATACACAGCAGACTGCTGGTTTTGACTTGCTGTACAACGAAGGTCTGTCGCGAGCCAAGATGCCAGTGACTCCATCGGTGACTTAGGCAGCACAAAGTTGGATGCACAGACGTGTCCGCGCCGTGAAGTGCTGCAAAGTGAGGTTGGGTCAGTTCTGCCGTCGCCATGTTGACACTTCTGGACCACACCTTGTGGGCGCCTCAGCTCTAAGACTGGAACTCTGTTGTGGACGGCAAGTCGCCAGGCGATGCTATCAATTAAAGCTTGATGCACTACACAATTAAAAAAAAAAAAAAAAAAATGAAAGAGAAAAAAAAAAAAAAGCGAAAGGAAAACATAACAAATCTTCAAAAAGTGTGTCCTTTGACAGAAAGAGAAAGGGATCAAGCGATTTTTCACGTGTTGTCAGTTTGTTACGTCATCGCCATGATGTCGATCGTCTGTGCAGAGTAACATCCCGAATAATGCTCTTTCCATGAGCATTTTTTGTTGCTCCTATTGCAGGAGAGATTTTTATGTGCACGCGTGCACGCTTTCGCGCACACGATCTACCCACGGTAGTCTCCAAATTCCTCTGTCACAGACCTACACACACGCTGCGCGCGCACGCACGCGCGCACGCGCACACGGGCGTGGGCACGCACAGGCATGCATGCACGCACACACACACTGGCGCACACACACGCGCGCGCGCGCAGAGACAAGAGAGGGAGGAGAGAGAGGAGAGAGGGAGAGGGAGGGAGGGAGGGAGAATAACTCGACAAAAGAAACGACTTTTATTGAAGCGGCAGATGATAGAATTCAGAAACGTATTGCCAAGTGTATTAATCTTATTTTTTTTTTTAAGTGAAGGGAAAGCGTTTTGAATCGAAACTGCGAAATTGCCTTATATTGTCAGACTTGTAATTACATCAGCAATCTTGGAATTGTCATCATATATTTTAGAGTGTGTTCAAATCCTCTCACGTTTTAGCTGTCGTTGATTCAGAGTTCAGTGCATAAAACACCTGAGTTCGTTCGTGATGTGAAATCCTATACAACCTCCCCTTCTCCCCCCTCTTCCTTCTCCACCCCCCTCCTTCCTCCCACAGCATTCTGTCATTTGTGTTATTTGTGAGGAGATCGATCTTACACTCCCTCCCTGACACACCCACCTGCGGGTATGAGATGACGCCCACGGCGTTTGTCAGGAAATTTGAGCAACACTCTCTCTTGGAGATGCATCCATTAAGTGGATGAAACTCGACTGTGTGGTTTTAATCTTCACATTTGAGCCCATAACACGCTCAACTCTCGGTAGCATCCAGTCGATCTCTCTCTCTCTCTTCTCCTCTCTCTCTCTCTCTCTCTCTCTCTCTCTCTCTCCCTCTCTCTCTCTCTCTGTCTGTCTGTCTCTCTCTGTCTCTCTCTCTCTCTCTCTGTCGGTCTGTATCTGTCTGTCTGTCTGTCTCTCTCTGTCTCTGTATTTCTCTCTGTCACTCACTCACACACACACACACACACACACACACACACACACACACACACACACACACACACTCACTCACTCACTCACTCACTCACTCACGCACGCACGCTCACGCACGCACACACGCAGACGCGCGCGCGCGCGCGCGCGCGCGCACGCACGCACGCACGCACACACACACACACACACACACACACACACACACACACACACAAATCCACACAAACAGATGCCTGTCATAGGGATGGAGCCCACCACCTCCCAGCTCACAGGCCCGTGATGCCACCACACCTTACCACAGCGACTGGAACCCTCTTCTAGACGATCGAACTTGTTCCAGGATTGGAACACGTGAACCGTTTTCCCCATTTTGTGATCAGTTCTGATCAGTGCCCTCTGGCAACAAAATTGTACGTTTGGACTGTTCCAGTGTTGGACTGTGTGCTGTCTTGTGTGCCTGGTTCATACCAGTGAGCTGTAAAAGAAAGCGGTACACGGGAACTGTTCCAACGTTGAAGTGTCTGCTGCTTTTTGTGACCAGTTTTGATCACTGACCCGCGAGAGAACGCGAAACATGGGAACTGTTTGTATCCAGAACTGTTTGCATGTTGTGACCAGTGTGAGCGGGCTGTAACATATAGGAGACAGTGTGTTAAACGTGTGTCCTGTACTCGGCTTTATTGGCCAGTGGTATATGGCAGAAGGCAGATGTTTCGCTATGTTCCAGGGCGGCCTTGAAGAGCCATATCTCTCCCCCTTCGAAACCATTGCAATACGTTTAGTCTGATTCAGAGGACATTGAATAGAAAGGGGCCGGCAGGGGCTGTTACTGTATAGAAGTGGGTTGTGCGACCTAGCTGATTCACCCCGACTGTAGTAAACGGAAATTGGACAGACATTTTATGGAAGTGAATGTAGCGGGATGTCTGATACACGTAGATATTGACAATGGTCAAGCGCTGAAACAAGAGAATAGAGTACAGGAAAAAGTAGTCTGATTTACTGAAATGTAGAATGAAAATAGGTTACACACACGACAGAAGTAATGGATGCGCGTTGTCAGATTTCGTGCAGATACTGAAAGCAAAGTGACCAGATATTTGGAAGACGTCAGCTATGTGAGATGTCTGAACTACGCAGACATGCAAGGGAAAGGAGGTAAATTGAGTGATGCGTCCTAGCGTATCTCATTACATGAAACATACTCACCCGACTCGGTTCCCTTAAGCTCTCCTGTCCCCCCTCACACACACACACACACACACACACACACACACAGGGAGAGAGAGAGAGAGGGAGAGGAAGTGGGGGAGAGATGGCAAGGTGTGGGGGTAGCGATGATGGGAGCACCGTGGATGCAGTCCTGTGCAAATGTGCACATAGAAAAATCATTGTTTTCAGTCCATTAAACTGGGGAGGGCATTTCAATAATGACATTACGTCAATACTAGAATTATGTCAGTGTGCATATGCGCGCGTGATACGCACGCACGCACTCGCGTACATGCACACACACACACACACACACACACACACACACACACACACACACACACACACACACACACACACACACACCTTATCGGCAGGCTAGACGCTCAGGGATTCCTCATATTGGGCTTAAGGGATTTTGCATTTTAGAAGTTTGTGAACATATTGAACATACATGCGTTGCTGATTCAGAATAGTCGCCAGTGTCTTTACATGCTGTGTTGACGCTAGAGATGTACGCTGCCGTGCGCAGTTCGTCGGATTCAAAGGGTGGGGTGGGGGTGGGGGATAATGCCCATCTGTAGAATGAACTTCCCAGCTTTGCAAGCTGCCAGTCTGAAAGATTGACAGTTCATCTGTTTTTTTTGTCAGTTGTTCCTTTTGTTCGCTTAAGTTGTGACGAGCTTGTCTTTCTCCATGAACCCAACCCACCCACCCGCCGACTTACTGTAAAGGAAACGAATTACCTACCTCCTGCAGTGCGTGCTCACTTATTCCCGTTTCAGTCTTTTTGTTTTGGACTGTGAGTGTTTCTCTAGGTCAAACTTTACTCCTGTAACACGTTTTGCAATGTCCTCGTTCAGATCCTTGATCTTTTGTTCACATCCAGAGATGCGGAAATTTGTAGGTTTATTTTCATTCTTTTGTACATCATGCACAAGTAGTTACGTGGTTTGCAGTTTTGCTCTTGTCGTTTCAAGTCACAGACTTCTCGGACACGCATTTTGGTGCTTGTAGCGAAGCAGAAAGTTGAAGTCGTTTCCTGAATTTTACCTGAAGGCGGTGTGCATTTCTAGTTAAAAAAAAAATGTCAGTATCATCCGATCTGAGATTTTATGACGCGTAGCAGATTTTAAACAATTTCTGAGAGACAGATATAGCACTCGCCGGAAAATCTGGCACGGAACATCAGTCATTACATGCAGAACAAGGAGCACGCTGTCTAGGGACGTCAACTACCACGATGTAGAACATCGTATACTCTGTCTAGGAACACGAACTATCACGATATAGCATATCGTATACACTGTGTAGGAAGGTCAACTACCATGACATAGAACATCGTATACGCTGTCTAGGAACATAAAGTGCCAATGTCTGCTATGAACACCAGCCACCTGTGTGTGAGTAACCATCACGAATAAGGGGGTTCGCATGGTTTTACTGCTCTCAGAGAAGACGAATAGTTTCAGGTTGCTTCCCTCAGTCGATCATTTGCAGTGCTGTTATGGCTATGTGGTTCCTTTATTTGATTACCTTTTCGTTTTTGGGACAAGGCGATATCGCCAGAGGACATCCATTCTTTCTTCCTGATGGGAGCTGGAATTGGATTAGAACCAACGAATAACTCAAATCCTCAGAATTGGCAAATGAAGTTCTGCACCAGGGTATAACTCTCTTTGGGAAATGGGTTTTGGCGTCATCTGTTTCCATGGTTTTCTATCATTTCTCCATTTACTTGCCTATCAGTGCCCCCCCCCCCCCACCCCCATCTCTCCTCTCCTACTTTCTGATCTGTTCTTCCAAATTTGCCCTCCTCCCTTCCTCTCCATCCTACTTTTCCCTGCCTTTACTACCACTGTCCTGTGCCCATCACTCATCCATTTCTCTCCCAGGTGTGAAAGGTGTAAACATATGTCTCGGTAGAGAAATCGCTGGATTTAAAGTGGTTTCTAACGTACTGAAAAAGGCCCAGATTTTGAATACACAATCAAGTGCACAATGCATAAGCAGCCAGCCCCCCACCCCCCACACATACATGCACGTGCTCACTCAGTCACATATAGATACACGCACATACGCGCGTACACACACGCACACACGCACGCACGCATGCACGCACGCACGCACTCACACACACATACGCACGCACGCACGCACGCACACAGCTGAGGGAGGTGTTTGCTCAGACGATGTACTTTCTGTAGACAACAGTGACTGAACAAGTTTCCATTGAAGGGTAAGCAACAGCGTTCGAATGGCACTGGCCTAGCAGAGAAGCTGGAGGGAAAGGCGTGTGGTGGACTTACTGGCAATGTCTCTGATCAACTTCAGCAGTGGTTTCGTGTTCCTTCACACGCTCTCTCTCTCTCTCTCTCTCTCTCTCTCTCTCTCTCTCTCCTCTCTCCCTCCCTCCCTCCCTTCCCCGGCACCTGTCCCATAATCGGATGGGAATTGCCAATCGACAGTGGCAAGCGCGATGTGTTTATGAAAACATTGTTAGTTTTGGGTGGTGAAGCTGTTTTCGCTGTATTACTTGCGCCGTCAGTCATGTAAAAACGAAAATAAACAGTGTGCGTAGGGTAGTGCTGAAGGTTAAACTGATTTCTCCTTATAGATGACTGTGTGCATCAAGTCTAGATTAAAAGAAAAGCTACAAATTACATTCAGATATCTCTCTTCTCTCTCTCTCTCTCTCTCTCTCTCTCTCTCACACACACACACACACACACACACACACACACACACACGCACACAACACACACACACACACACACACACACACACACACACACACACACACACACACACACACACACGTGTGTGTGTAATAGCCATATGGACAAATGGACACTGTAGAATGAATAGCTCGTGTTCACTTTGAACAGTGTGTGAAATAGAGAAATGAGGTAGGGATGAAACGGCAATATTGAAGGAAATAGTAAAGAACAACCGGGAGATAAAAAAGAACAGACGGGAGATAAGAAAGAGAACAGACGGGAGATAAAGAAAGGAACAGACGGGAGATAAAGAAAGGGAACAGACGGGAGACGGGAAGAACTAGCAGAACTCGAAGGAGACGGGCGAGAAAGAACACGGTGGACAAGCAATAGGGGGAAAGGAAAGTAAGAAAATCAGTGAAAACTGAAACGGCAGAAAGAGAGGGCACCGAGATGGGAAAAAGTAAAGGGATGGGAAGAGGCAGAAAAAACACAGAACTTCAGTAGTGTAGGATACGGCGCAGAGATGAGTAATTGTAGGGAGATACCAGAAAATGGAGGGATTTTGGGAACGGAAGGAAAATAGAAAACAGCCAAAGGGTACGAACTGGCAGCAAGGTAGAGGTAAGGAATAGCAAAAAAATAAACAGCAGGGTTATGACAATAGGAAGCTAAGACGAAATAGACAGAGAGCGACAGGAAGCGGATTAAATGTGAAGAAAAGGAAGATTGGAGGGGGGGGGGGGGGGGGGGGGGCAAAATGATAACAAAGAGCATGAAAGTATTAACGGCAGAACAATCGGACACTAGAAGATAGGGAAGGGTAGGAAGCAGGATGATAAAAAGGTTGGGAATGGCAGGAAGGTGAAATCTGTCAGGAAATAGGGATTTAGAGGAAAAAACAGTAGGAACGGCGGCAGAAAGATGGTTGACAGCAGGATAATCGGAAACAACAGGACAGTAGGAAACGGCAAAAAGAAAGAACACAGAGCAGGAAACGGCAGAAGGCTGGAAACATCACGAAACAGAACGGTAATAAACATCAGGAGGATAAGAAACATCAGAATATGGGAAACTGCAGAAAGGTGGGAAACAGCAGAACGACTGGAAATGGCAGAAAGGTAACAAAAGGCCAGAAGGTAGGAAACAGCAGAAAGGTAGGAAGCATATAAAGGTAGATTCTGCAGAAAAAAAGTATGTCGGCAGGAAGAAACGTACGACACGGCAATGCAGCTTGTTGAGCATACCTTGTATCAATTCATGTTATTCATCGTGTAGATTCTTCCATAGCATATAGTTGCCCACCTTTTTTTTTTTTTTTTTTTTTTTTTTTTTTTTTTAAGCGTGAGGTCTTCCTAAACAGAACAGTACGACCGATTCCGTTGCATTTGTATGACGTTACATTTGCTGAAGTTAGAACAAAATTTAGCAGGCAGGAGCTGTTTCCTCTTCGTTTCTTGTTTCTTTTATTTTTACACCAGCGCCACCATCCGTTGCAGCTACCAGTAGTTCGACACGTCGGTTCTTAAAGACTGGCTTGAGGCGTCTTCGTGGATGGAGTATATTTTGGGGCAGATAATTGGCAAAGCTAGACTCGTGCCCTCCGCGGCCTGTCAGATACTGGAGAAGAAAAAGGGCGTTTGCCAGAGGAGGAAAAAAAAAATCGTGATATGCACTGGGGCGAATACAGCCGCGTGGAACATCTATTTTTGTGGCGGATTGTTTTCCCCACCCTTTACTTCTGCCGTGATAAACGAGCTCCAAAAGCAATAGAGCGGCTGCTATCACCCATGGACGAATTTGATTGCTTTATCTATTTATTCAGGTATTTTTTTATTTTGCGAGGATTTTTCTGAGACTATTTATCATTGCGCAGTGCTTTCTGTCTCTCGGTGATTTCAATGTATTGTTCCTGCGTAAATTTTTCTTACACGCATATGTCCGGTTGGCTGAATATGTTTTGGATTCTGTTTTCTAAACAGAATTCCGAATGTGGAGTGCGTTGATGCCTGTGTATGTGTGTTGATGCTTAACGGCAAAATCCTGCACACGAAGCAGGGAGAGAACACGTGTGACATCAGGTTTTGTCATCTGGATGTCACGTCACTCACAATTTGTCGTCTGTGAAACATGTTGCTAAAACTTGGATAAGCACAAAGACAAGAAGAGAACATTTTCATGCAAACTGACTTGATTCGGTACTTATGTTATGTTCTACAAATCTGAAGCCGGGCAGTCGTGTTTTTTTAACATGCCACAGAGTGGAGCAAACATTTCACGATCTTCAGTTGTGTGTGTGTGTGTGTGTGTGTGTGTGTTGTGTGTGTGTGTGTGTGTGTGTGTGTGTGTGTGTGTGTGTGTGTGTGTGTGTGTGTGTGTGTGTGTGTGTGTGTGTGTGTGTGTGTGTGTGTGTGTGTTCGTTCTTTAATTTAACGTCTATCCACCTAACAGTGATCTTAGACACTGTGTGTGTGTGTTTTTTTGCGCGCGCGCGCGCGCGCGTGTGTGTGTGTGTGTTGAGTCGCCACCATTCAGTTTTCAGCTTTTTGTAATCATTCAAAGTTAGGGACATATGAAATAAGCTGTCAGAATGATACACGTTGCAAATCGATAAAAGAAACTTAGACGCAGTGCTGTTAACTGTAGAGTGCATGACGTTTTTTGCAAGTGTCACCCACTTCTGTAAATGCAATTTGGAGAGATGGTGTCTTTACAAAATAATTTTTCATGGGACCACCTTTTTAAAAGAAAATTTTGGTTAGAATGAAAATGAGCGTGTTCAGTCCCAACTCACGGCAATGGGCCATTCTCGTTACAGTCATGACATACATGACAGATACTTTGGACGAAAAAAAAAAAAACTATTGTA
>JADBJO010004739.1:97500-102500 GCA_016801955.1 Conus betulinus | reverse complement strand
GCGCATTTCATTTTTGTATTTTTTTCTGTTTTTTTCCCTCTGTCTAGCAGTCAGGCTTCTTTTGTCTTGTAATGGCTTAATGTGAAAGGAACAGAAATTAATATAGTAAAAAAAAAAAAAAAAACGGCATGTTAAACAGGCTCCACACGTTGCTTAAAAAGAATCATCAAACAATCTGGGTACACTGAACGACGACCCCCCCCCCCCCCCCCCCCCCCCCCCCCCCCCCCCCCCCCCCGTTCTCTCCTTACCCCGTCTTCGATATAGTTTTTAACACAGAGACCTTTCAAGTTTAGTCTTCAAAAAGGAACTGCAGCAAATGTTCGTTCGTTTGTTGTAGAGGAACGGGGCGGGGTGCAGGAACACATTACATCACTTCGACCACGAAGGGGCGGGTTCCGATTTCTTAAAAATAAGTTGTTGAGAGTGGATGGGAGGTGGAGGTGAGAGGAGGGAGCCGTAGGTAGATTGAAGAGGGGATACGGAGGAGTCACATAACACTTGTCGTTCAACCGAGTGCATATGCTCACTAAAAGTTGTCGGAGGACACGGGAGGAAGAAGGGGTAGGGGTAGGATGTAAGGGTGAAGGGGTACAGAGAAAGGTGAGCATTTGTGTGATCTGTATATAGTCTACAACGTTTGCCCAGGTGTTTCTCTGGCGATTTCATTACAGGTTCTCATTTTGCTTTTGATTGAAACGAGGACGTGGGGATAAGCTAGGAGCCGGAGAGCTTTGGGGGTGATCTGCAAATGCGTAGAAGGCTTGGGAGTGGGAGACTGGAGGGAGAGAAAATAATTTGGTTAAAGGTTTCTGACAGGATGCTGCTGGATCCAACACTGCCTGTGGACACAAACGTGGATGAAAAGATGCCGATGTTCTTACTACAAAAGATGAAGAGAGCTTTGGTTTGATCTCGTTACGTGGTGATATCAGACGTCGACGATCGACGCGCATCTTGGCAGAATTCCCGTTACTGGTTCCAGTATTCAGGAACGTGTGTGCGCATAATTACTTGCATGCGAATGTTAAGTGAGCAGGGATGCCTTTTTGGGAAATATTGAAGTGTATGGCTACATGTCGGCATCATTTTGTGAGCGAGGTATAAGAAACATTTAGAATGGACCGGATTGGCAAAGTTATCATTTAGTTTGAAGCCAGATAAGACGTCAGTGAGCACGATTGGGCGTCGTCTTGTAGAACAGTGTTCGTTCTGTTCTCATTTGGCTTTCCTACTGGGGCTGCACTCCCTGAGGTTCATGAAGTGCTGGAGTGGGTATGTTGAAAGGCGTACCGTAGACAGGAAATGAGTCCAGCTACTAATAGGTCTGCACACAGTTATGTGACCTTGGGGGATGTGAACGTTTGGCTCCACCCGATACCCACCGGGGTCTCAAACCCACGACCTTCACATGAGAAGCCAAGCTCTGTGACTGCTCAGCTTGAATCTGTGGAATAATACTTTTTCTCCTCAGCTAGTTTCTGAATGGTATCAGGTAGTTAGTTCGTCTCCAGCTCCATGCGGTGAAAGGTTTCCCCCCTACAGTTTAGTCAGACCATTAGCGCACAGCAGCCCGTTTGTCTCATGGTCTCAGGTAATTGGTGCCGTGTTGTCTCGCCAGGTAGCGCCCTGTATCTCGGGCACCGACACTGAAGACTGCAGGGTTCAGCCCTCGTTACTGTCATGGACAATTAGTCTAAAGACTGCCACACGCCCAGATCGCTGTAGCGATCTCTGCTGGCGCTCTGCCTCCGTTTTGCTGTGTTTATTAGTTCTTTTTACTGAGAAGAAAATAGATATTGTCTAAATGTTGTGTCTGAAGTTTTTGAATAAAATGAACATTTTTTCTTTTGTTTTCACTGATGTGTGATTAAAGAAAATATGATTTTGATCAGTCTTTTCAGATTCAGCAGTCAGCTGACTTGTGTACTTATATTGTTTTGTTATAAACATGCTTTGGTCCTCGATGGCTTATCTCACGTGACTGGCATGTAAAGAACACAGGGGCTGAATTAAATGAACAGTTCTGACGGTCTTCTGTGGTGTAGCTGACTCCCAACGTCTTGCGCTCATCTTGTCTTCAGGATAAAGCTGAGAAAGGACCACGTGTAACTGGCTAAGCTTTAATAACACAGAGGCTTGTCCTTTGTCCATGTGGATTTTGAGGTCCTGAACCTGACGAATAATGAACCACTATTGATGAAACGGGTGCCGTTTATGTGTGCAGTTTTTGATGCGTAACAATCTTTCCATTAAAAAAAAATGAGCCCATGTGTCTGCGCCTTTGAAAAGATTCTTTTGTCAGTTTAATTGGAAATAGAACCCCCGTTGGTGTGTGTGAATGAATTGTATGTCGAGGTGCATGGGCGACCTTGGAACTTCCGTTTAGGGCGTTTCCCGTTTTGTTGGCGTTTTGTTTGGAAGTGTGCCAGGTGAATGAATACATATGGAATTATGTATCTCTCATGTTTGTTTTTCTCATATTATGTTTCCCTGCCGCACGATTTACTGCCTCTCAAGATGATCCAGTTTGGAGAGATAGCAATGATAATCTGAATTTTCCGGCAGTGTCTTTTCGTATATTTTAAGCGATAATGCCTGTTCTGTCGTTGTACAATTCTGTGCTTGTGTGCGTGCATCCACGCGTGTTTGCATGCATTGTACATAGACCTTTGTGAATTTGCTCGTTCTCGTAAACGTGGCCTGCACATGCCTGTCCTCTCTGTTGCTTAAAATGACTATGCTGTTCGCTTTGCGGGCACCTGCAGTGGAGGGGTCACGGCACGCTCTGGCTTGAAAGAACCTGTTTCAAAGCGAGTTAGTCACTGAACCAAAGACGGCGCAGTGCTTGACCGACGCTGGCAGCACCTTCGTCCCGTTGGGACTGTCTACCAGGTTAAGACTGTGACACTCTGAAGTTGGGACCCCATAGCGTTAGCTTGTGCCAGTCAAGAGTCATTGTCAGGGATGAAGGTAGGCTCTTAGTATTGTCTTAACCAACCGAAGAGTTCTTTGGTTTGGTTTTTTCCAACCACCGAGTTAATTGGCGCCCCGCCTCTCGCTGTGTCTGTCTTTTGATACTCCCTCCTTAATCACATCCGTGGCATTTCCTCCATAGTTTGTGTGGGCGGTAGCTTTCACCATGCAAACATTGTGAGCTTCACGTCAGTATTTGTCTGTCTTGCTCTTTCTTCCCTTTTTCTGCCCCCCCCCCCCACCACCCCCACCCCCACCCCTCACGCTACCCTCTTCTCAACCATCCCTCTCTCTCTCTGTATGTGTGTGCGAACACGTGTGTGTGTGTGTGTGTGTGTGTGTGTGTGTGTGTGTGTGTGTGTGTGTGTGTGTGTGTGTGTGTGATGACATGCGCTCGTATGAATGTTTAAATGCACACGGGCATATACTCATAAAAGTATGTGCCGATGCGTGTTCATATACACAGCACTCGCATGTGTCCGAATTCAGTTACCCTGCACACACACACACACACACACACACACACACACACACACACACACACACACACACACACACACACTCGCCCCCGACGCCCCATCCTGTCCTTTCGAATGTGTGAACCTCGCATCTACACAAACGCGCCAACACTGAGATAGATTTACTCGGTGGTTGTGGTGGCCTCTTCTATCAGATTCTCCATAATTGCTACGTTTCTTTTCAAACCAGGGATACACACAAACCCAGACCCCCTGCCAAGTGTGCGCTGTCGTCTGGGCTGAGCACCTGACTTATTCAGGAGCAGTATGCCCCAGCCCAGCCCCCCTCCCTCCCAGCCTCTCCCTCCCGCCACCCGCAACTTCCCCATAGGCTGAGCCATAAACAACACGAATTGGATTGACTGACCTATCACCCGTCCTTCGCGTTGCATAAACCCTGCCCTTGTTGTGACGATGAGGAACGTCAGCAAATTTAAGCCCTGCTGCTCCGGGGGGAAGAGGGATTATTTCAGGCTGAGGTCTCTGCTCTGTGCAGTGGGGGTCCTCAGCGTGCCTCCATGGCAGCGTGGAGCCTGAAATTGGGTAGTTCTGTTCACCGGCAATGTGCTATTCCCAAGGGCATTGGCTCCACCTTCATGGTGAGCAGGGCCTCAAAGTCCCCTAAAATTTTTTTTTTTGAAAATGCTGTTTTATCGTTAATTCTTTCGCATCATTTATCTATTGTTTTAATAGTTATTTTAAGAATGGCTTTGGGAGGAGGATGATTGGGATACTCTTCTTCATATTGTTCAAAACCTGACACAATTCGGGGTTTAAACGTGCTTTCAGGCTGGACATGGTCACAGCGGCTGGGTGGGTTTTGATAATGACTAACAAATCTGTTCCCATCTTACGTCCTATTTCTGCCATACTGATAATCTTTTTGTCGTCTTCTGCACCCTTTCCTTAATATCTCCGTCGTGTTCAAGTTGAAACATTATGTATGGGGGATTGAGAAGATATCTGTCGACCACGGTTTTTCATGTAAAGGTTAACAACTAGCTGCAAAGGAACAATGTACGTATCAAGGAAAATGCTACGCGTTTACGTCAGATGCGCATTTACACTCACGTCTTTTTTTTTTTCAATCAGATCACCTGTCAGACGTTTTATTGCTTTTTTTTCTCAATGATTTATTTGATTTATAACAACAGTAATGATAATTTCTGGGTAATTTTTGCTGTGGCAGAAGATGCAAGTCAGAAACGTATTGCTAGATGCATTAATCATTCTTTCTTAGAAAAGAGAAGGGAAAGAACTTTGAACTGAAATTGCTTCGTATCGTGAGACTGGCCATTTCATTAGTGGTCTTGGAATGATAATCTTTTTAGCATGTGTTTAAATACTTTCGCGCTTTTCATGTTGTGGTTTTAAGTTCAGTGCATTAAACGCCCAAGTTTGCACGTGAATGAAATCCTGTGCAATCTGCCCACGTTCTCCTTTCTCCCCTCTTCCTTTCTTCCACTATAGCATGTCAGTTTTTTTTCTCTTGTGTTGTATGCGATG
>JADBJO010004739.1:50000-95000 GCA_016801955.1 Conus betulinus | reverse complement strand
AACTAATCTCTTAACCTGAGTTGTGGCCTGTTTTTAATTTCAGAAACATCATTTATCGCGCTCAAGTTTTTTTTTTTTTTTTTCGGTCATGCTTTGCTTAATAATGTGCTTTCAATCTGGTTTTGATGCCATTCAGTATGCTTTCAGTTTTCTTTTTAGTGGGCTTTTAATTTACTGTTGAGATGCTTTTAGTTGTTTTCTATTGATTTCAATTTCTGTTGGCGTGTTTGCAGTTTGTTGTTTAATTCTTTGTTAGCTTGCTTCCAGTCAGAATTTAGCTTTGGCCTTCCGTTTTAGAGTATTTACTTCTATTCAGGATCATCAGTGATCAGTATATATACACATACACAATCACTATCTTGGTGCATCAAGTATCCCTGTTAGGTAACATTAAGCTGCCCCTGGGTAGCAAGGTTAGCCACTGCTGTATGGAGACACAGCCACCAATATCTGGAATATATCGGCTACCAATATTGAGGAAAACCAGTACCACTATCTCTGAAATACTATGTACCTATGAAACATTGATGACCACCATTGAGGAACATCAGATACACTATGAACAACAGCTACGGGTGTGTACGAACACTAACAAAACGAAACAGTGCTGCCACTTTCCATTGAAAGTGACCTACCACTATCTAAGGAACCTCACTTACTATTGTCTATGGAACCTCAGTGTTACAAACAGTTCGAATTCACTTACGATTATAATCGGTCGATTCAGGTCAACATATGTATGATTTCACTGTGTATATGTTAAGCTTGATATGATGTTTGTTTATGAAATGACGCACAAACGGTATAATGATTCGAGAGGTATCTTTGAAAATACTAGAATAAGGGAGAGAGTACCCACAAGCTTACAGAAATTGTTTCATTAAAATTCAGTGCATTTTGATGGGCCATGCGATACAACTCTAGAACGTTCTATAATATACCAGGTCAGTGGTTGGCCGTCTCACCCCGTGTTTCTTGATTTTGCGAATTATCTGTCAAGTGATCGAGGAACGAGAAAGTGCAGCGAACATTTCAATTGAAAATATTTGAGACACATTCTTGTTTGGAGACCTTGGCGGTGGCCATCGAGCATTGATTTGTGCATTTTTTTTTTTTTTTTTTTTGCTGTCCCAACCTCTGCGCGACTTAAGGGGCAGTGCACCCACGCCGCTCATTCCGACACCCTGTCCACAGCCACAGCCCGGTCGGCCCTGCCGCAACCCCGGCACCGGCAATCCACAGGGAGCGGTCAATGTCAAGTCGTCGAGAGGCAACCCACCGGAGGAGACACTGCACTGCTGCCGAGTCACTTCGGTGGTGTTCAGTGGCGCCTGTTCTGATCTAACATACGCAGGACACCACCTACTAAGCCCCCTACTGACGACAATAATTGCTTAGTCGCGGAGCCTGCGTGAGTGAGCTCTCCCTCCGGAGGGCGCCATCACGTCCGACCAACGACAGCCCCCATGGACTCGCCGATACCGGTGACCCCGACGGAACCAAACCAAGACCACAGACATGGAGAGGACATCGAAACTGAGGTCATGAGAGCAGGGCATGAAGGGCCACAGAACTTGAGACATCTTTTTTTCAATGCTGATCGATGACAATGAGGATGATTAAGATGATGCTACGGATTTCCATTTCGGTCTGAGACTACATGACAGGGCTGTACTCTCCGCTTCCTTTCATAATATATCCCGGCGTCAACCAGGCCCGAGAGATACAGGCACCTGCAGTGTTGGTCAGAAAATTTGAGCAACACTCTCAGAAAAACGCATCCATTAAATGGATGAAACTCGACTGTGTGGTCCCAGTCTTCCCAACTGAGCCCGTAGCGAACTCAACTCTGGGTAGGAGCCGGTCGGGGCAGAAAAACCCACATCACTTCTGATGGGATTCGAATCCACGACCTCCCAGCCGGGAGTCCGCGACGCTAACCACTTCGCCACGGCGGCTGGTGATTTGTGAATCTTCTATTGTAATTAAAGACATCACTATCAAAGAACATGGGATAACACAATTTTGAAATGTTGTGAACTTCCGTGAGAAGTTGCATCTCCTGAGTTTTCGTTGTGTCAGTCAGGGGAAATGATGGTGTCGGCCCTGAAATTGTCCAGATGACTCATACTTATGTTAAAGACGCTAATATCTGTCGAATAAGAAATGTCAGTCCGTATGAATAGATGTGGATCAAACTGAGTTTGATGTAAACACTATTTTTCTGACATAAAATGGATGTGTTAATGCTGTTAAGGAATACCTGAAAATTCATCAGATTACGGCACAGAACAGTACAGTAAGAAAAGTTCACAGTAATTTGATTTGGATGTTTCAGTGTGTATGGGCACGAGGTTTTTCTACAATATTTCGATTAATGAGAAGTGGATGCCAGAATTTAAATCCTGAAATAACTCAGTGTGTCTCAAGCTTACATTTTGTAGATAACGCAAAGTAAAGGAAGTGAAATTGAAATGGCTTCATATTACAGTTCTCCACAGATTAATTGCAACGAACAGCTCGCTAACAAAAATGATCATCATAATGAAAACTGCAGTTTCTGAGAAAAGAGAGAAGAATCCATCTTACATTTTCTTTGGAAATGAGCTACAGCTGAAAGCGTTTGAACAGAATTGCAGCAGAAAAAAAAAATCAAACATGTGTTAATGCTAACAATGTGAAAATAGATGTGGAATCTGTAATCTTTGGACATAAATATAATTGTAAAACAGATTTAGTGTTCGATCTCATCACAATACGTTCCGAGTTTTATTTCTACAGATGCAGAGGAAGCAAATTACAGCCAGACCTTCACAAATTTTTAAGCAGTTTTCATTGAGGCATAAAACTGAAAGAGATCTATAAACCGTAAATATCGAACAACAGTTCTTTCCGAAATGGGCATGTTATGAACCACTTGTTTGAACATGTTGAAATGTTCATTAATAAAGCTGGATTGGATTACCATGCATTAGAACCATAAAATGTACTTGGAACAGGCGAATGAAAGTCTCTTGCACTACTTTATATCTTTCCTAATTTGATTTATTCTGTTTCAACACCTTACGGAATCGTATAACATACCACGTAATGGATTGAAGTATCGCATATACATATCTGTGTACGTATGAAGGCGTTTATGTAAGAATGTAAACACACACACACACACACACACACACACACACACACACACACACACACACACACACATATATATATATAGAGAGAGAGAGAGAGAGGGAGAGAGAGAGAGAGAGAGATTGTAATATAATTATGTCTGTATGAGTGTAATTACTTTCTGTAATATAATTATGTCTGTATGAGTGTAATTACTTTTTCTTCTTCCCTTTCAGTGTTTCTGTCTATGTTTGTGGTTTGTTTGTTTATATTGTTTGATTGCATTGTTTTATTGTATTGTGTGTGTTTGTGATGTATAGAAACAAATGCAATTAAAAACAGTTTTAAGGGGGAAAAAAGCCGTTGCTCTAATAGTAAGCTGAATCTGCTCCGGTGCCGTGCCTTTTCATAGTTCGAGTCGAACACACACACACACACACACACACACACACACACACACACACACACACACAGAGAGAGAGAAATCTAGATGTTTTTCTTTCATATGCAGTCCTCAGCAGCCCGTTACTTAGAGACATGAGAACATACACGTGTGGATGAAGAAGAATAGGAGATATAATCAACCCTGCACCACATTAAATGGATGTAGCTAAAACAAAACAAAACAAAAACTTCAGCAGTAGTTTTGTTCTGTCTGTCTTGTCTTGTCTGTCTGTCTGTGTGTGTGTGTGTGTGTGTGTGTGTGTGTGTGTGTGTCTGTCTCTCCCCCCCGCCCTCCTTGGCTCAGATCCTTGTTCCATCTACCGCTCCCTTCGTCACTCCCTCCCATTCCCCCTCTAGCCACCCCCCCCCCCCTTCTCTTTCCTGTCTGTCTGTCTCGTTGTCTATCTGTCAGTCTCTCTGTCTCACTCCCCCCCCCCCCCCCCCCCCCCCCCCCCCCCCCCTCTTCTCCTCCTCGCCCGTGCTTCTCTCCCGTATAAGGAAACGGCAATCTGGAGCGGAAGTTTATAGTGCGATGGGTTGCATGTAAAACCGCTATTACTTTTTCTGGCATAGTTGTTTTTGCGGTATCGCTTGCACTGTCATTACGTGACAACGAAAGTGAACAGTGTGCGTGGGATAATGATAAGGGCAAGACTGACGTCGCCTTTTACAAGGCTGTAAAGGGGCAGCAAGAACGAACACGGTGAAAATCATCAGGGTGGAAGAAAGATATGTAATGCAGTGAGAATTGAAAACAGAAAGGAGATGGGGGCAGGCAGGCAAAAAACGAGAGAGATAGGAAGAAGCATGAGACTTCAAGGACATAGGAACAGCAGGGGGATGGGTAATGTAAGGGAGATGGGTAATGTGAGGGAGATGAGAAAAAGCAAGGACACTGGAAACAGCGGGAAGGGAGACTAAAGGGGGGAAAAATGGAGTTTAGAAAACTCAGGATACATGAAATTTAGAGGGGCAGGGAAGAGAGAAATAAGAAAAACGGAGGAGAAAAGGGAAGAGCAGAGAGATTGGAAATTAGGAAAATAGGAAAGAGCACGCAACAGCAAAAAAGGAAACGGCAATGCGATAAAGAAGAAAAAGAAGACCACGAGGGAGACAGGAAATGGCAGGGGAAGAAGAAGAAAGTACTCGCTGGAGATAGGAAACTGTCGAACAACAACAACAATAATGCCAGAAGGAGTAAACAACATAAAGGTAGGAAACGACAGAAAGAAAGACGATAAACAGCAGGATGGAAGGAGCCGACAGAAAGATATGAAAGAACGGAAAGAGTTGGATGGTAGGAGACGGCAAACAGATGGGAAAAGTTCAGGAAGGGAGGAAAACGAACGGTGGTAAATAGTAGGAAGGTTTGAAACAACAGAAAAAAAAAAAAGGAAATAGTGGACATTGGTAGAATGGTGGACAAACAGGAAAGAGTAAAGGTTGGAAACGGGTTTCAAAACAAAGCCAGCTAAGAACAGCAAGGTAGGGCTTAGCAGAAGGGTAGGAGATGGTTGAAAGATGAGTCAGAACAGCAGATAGAAAAGGTAGGAGTCTGAACGTTGGGAAACGGCACAAAGGTGGGGAACGACAAACAGGTAGGTAGGTAGGAATCAGCTGAAATACTGGAAGAAGAAGGAAACAGGGGAAGTGAAGCAAGAGCTGGAAATGAGGGAATGACAGAATAACGGTATGCAACAGGAAGACGCAAAACGGTAGGTAGTGGCTGGAAATGTAGGAAAGAGGAAGAAGAAAAAAGAAAATGGCTACCTAGCAGAAATGTAGGAAACAGATGAAAGGTAAAAACGATGAGATAGAAAACAGAAGAAAGGGAAGCAGCAGCAGGAAGGTGGCAAAGATGAAAAAAAGTCGGAAACGGCAGAAAAAAGTAAGAAACAGAAAAGTAGGAAACGGCACGAATGTAGGAACAGATAGAAGGTAGGAAACAGAAAAAAGTATGGATGATCATGAAGGAAGAAAACAAAAAGGGCAGGAAACACAGAAGAAAAAAAAACACCAGGAGGATAGGAAGCAATAGGAAGGCAATGGTCAGCTGAAAGATATGGACGGGCAGGCTGGTAGAGGTAAAGCAAAACAAAACAAAAACATATGTACAAACAGCAGGATATCAGAAGACATTTAGAAGTTAAGACGCAGCAGATATGAAACAGACGAAACTAGCAGAAAGGTATGGAGAAGGAAATTAAACATCGGAAAGGCAGCAAAGACCAATAAGGTAGGAATGGCAGAAAGGTTGGAAACTAGATGGTAGGGAACGGGAGTAAGCAGGAATACAATAGGGAAGTTGGGAACAGCAGGAAGATAGAATGTGTCGGGAAGGCAAGAGAGAGCAGGGAGGTAGACCGCGGAAAACAGCAGAAAGATGGTAGAGAGCATGATGGTAGAAAAACAACAGGAAGGTAGGAAATGGTGGGAAACAACAGAAATATAGAAAACAGCAGAAAGATGGGAAACAGTACGAAACAGCAGAAAGACTGGAAACGTCACGAAAGTTTGAAACAGAAACGTAGCAAACGGCAGGAAACACAGGAAACGTCAGAATGTGGAAAACTGCAGAAAGGTGAGAACTAGCTGAGATATAAGAAACAGCAGGAAGGTAGGGAGCAGCAGTAATGCAGAGTCTGCAGATAAACAGCATGTCAGTGAGGAGGTTTGGAAGTGGCAATACAACTTGCTGAGCATACTGTTGAATTGATTCTCATTATTTCGAAGCGGACATTTTCCCTTGCTTAGTTACCCGCCACTTCTGTTCAGCTTTGAATCTTCTAGAACCGAGCGGTACAACCGATTCAGTTGCCCTTGTCTGGCGTCACACTTTTGTTGAAGGTAGAAAAAACAAAGAGTGAGCGAGAAGCATCAGCGCAACACCATCTGCTTCAGCTAGTAGTAGTTCGACACGTCGGTTCTTTAAGTCTGGCTTGGGGCGTCTTGAGGATGGAGTATATTTTGGGGTAGATAATTGGCAAAACTAGACTCGTGCCCTGCCCGGCCTGTCAAACACTGGAGAAGAAGAGGCGTTATCCAGAGAGAGACAGAGAGAGAGAGAGAGAGAGAGGGGGGGGGGGGGGGGGGGGGGGGGGGGGGGGTCGGGGGGGGGTCGCAAACACCGCAAACGAACAAAGCCACGTGGAACATCTATTTTCGCGGTGGATTGTTTTCCCCCGCCCTTTACTTCTGCCTTGATAAACGAGCTCCAAAAGCAACAGAGCAGCTGCTGTCACACGCTGACGTGTTTGATTGCTTTTACTCTTTTTATTAAGCAAGATTTTTTTACTGAGAGCTCTTGTTATTGTGCAACCCTTTCTGTCCCAAAACGATTTGATGTTTTGTTTCTGAATAAACTGTTTTTGGACACATCTATTGAATTAGTGAACGTGTTCAGGATTCTGATTGTTCGCAGCTTGTTGATGCCTATGTATGCGTTTTGCTGGTTACTGCACGAGGCTAAACACAAGGGAACCAGTGTGTGAAAACAGAACGTTCCATCTGTCGCACACGACAGCGCTTACAATGTTGTCATTTAATTGCGAGATGTATCACGAAAATCTCGATTAAACGTGAAGACATAAAGGGAGCGCTATTTTCAATACGAATTGACTTGACTGGGTGCACATGTGCTACTAATAGACTTCACGATTCGAGTTTTTTTTTTTTTCTCTTTTGAGTTTTTTTACTGTGCAGTTTCAACTTTCATTTTTCAATCATTCAAAATGAGGAACAAAACTTTCAAAGGTAAGAAACGAGCGGCCTTTAAGAAAAAAAAAAAAGTGGCAGAAACGACAGGTCGATGGATTAAATTCGAAAGCAGTGTCACCAGTCGCAATGTGTATGATGTTGGTGAAGGCTTTGACTGTATCAGCGCTACCCAGGAACACGATTCGAAGTGTGGTGTCTTTCTAAATAAACACATTCTTCAGGATCCAAAAATTCAGTTCTCGGGGTGGGGGGGGGGGATCAGAATGGAATTTTAAGAGCATGTACGTACCTAGTTCGCTGCTTTGGGACATTGTCATCACTGTTATTTCAGACTACCCAAATATATGTAATCCGTGTAATTTTTCATGTCATCGTTCGGTTATTTCTTGTATGCGTACCAGGTCTGTTGTCAGTCATTTGGATGACTTTAATAATATTATCATTTTATACCAGTCCGTTAAAGGATTGGTATGGTAATTATAGCTCAATTTTGCGTCCCTTAGATCATACAAACTCGAAAAACCACAGGGAGAGAAAGGGGTAAGGATGGGGGGAAGGGGGGGGGGGGGGGGGGGGGGGGGGCGCATTTCTTCTGCTTTTTTGTAATGTTCAGTATGTGTGATGTGTGGACTGAAGTTGAAACATAAATTAAGCTGTTTTTGTTTATCACTTCACTCATGAGTATTTTCGCTCCACGACGCATTTGAGTAGCTACTTTCCATATTCAAGAAAATACAGACATTGAAACATTTATACCCACAAGGTTTCGTGTAATATAATGTAAAGAACCTCGTACTCTGCCCTTCTTAAAAGTTATGAACTGTTGAGCACACGAGTGTATAAGTCCCATCTATTTATTCCAGCCAGTAGAACACCCGGCTGTGACTTGCTGGTAAGTGGTTGATCTCAAGAAGGCTTTAGTGAACTGTCTGTTCACTCATGCGCGTATCACTGGGCTCGCATGAGCCTATTCTGGCCGATCTGAAGCACTGCAGAAGATGGAGGACCATCCATCCTGCAGTAAAGACTGGAGTGGTTCTTGAGCCAGGATCAATGGAAGAATATCTGTGTGGGACAACTGGAAGAAATTGATGGCTTCTCCTACAGTGATAAACGAGAGGGCGGTCTCGCATTCTTGAATTTCCTGCTTGTTGCGTAGGGCTTTTCTAGTTGAAAAACTTTGATAAATGGATTATACGTAATCTCTCGTCTTTCCTTTTCTGTCCGTGTGAGTGTGCCTGCGTGCGCGCGCGCGCGCGCGCGCGTGTGTGTGTGTGTGTGTGTGTGTGTGTCCTCTCTCACTCCCCCCCCCCCCCTCTCTCGCTGTCGCTGTATATGTTAAACCTCTTTTGGGGGAGAGTACTGAATGTTTCCTCGCAAATTGACAGACCACTTTTCCATACAGAATCAGCCTATATACGTGTTAATTTAGATTCAGTTTACATGGCCGTCTTTAAGAAATATGCCACCGAAATAGAACTGATGGAGAATTAGAAATGTTGCAAACGTGGCAAATTCCAGAACCCATTAGAGATGAGTGACCTATCACTGTGCGGGACAGTCTTTGCTCAGGGGTGAGAACTCTCAGAGATGCATGGAACGCATCATGGAACTCACGAGATCAACCGAATATTAACGAATGTCTCATCGTTTATAATCCAACAGCTGTTCGTATGATATTAGGAAAAAACCGTCAGCGGAATGGGAAAAAAAAAAAAAAACGTGTCCGTAGCCGAATCCAAGGGCTGTTCTTGATTTATTGTTAGTGAGGAAAAAACATATTCCCTGTCCTCGACGGCAGCTGGTTTTGCTGCTGCTGCTGCGTTCTGTCGTGTTGTGGAGGTCGAACATCGCTCAGAGGTAAAAGAAGACACATGGAGATAGCCCAAGGAGGAAAGGCTGGCAGCGACAATGCCAGTGTGATGGATGCAGTTTTCTCCTCTCATTTGTAGTCCACGTGGATTGTAATCTCGTGTTGTCCCCCCCCCCCCCCCCCCCCCCCCCCCCCCCCCCCCCCCCCTTTTTTTTTCTCCAAAAATTACATAATGAGATGAAGTAAAGTTGATTGTGCATATGCCTTGTGCCTTTGCCTTGTCAAATGAGACATTAACTTTGACTACCTCCATCTGTGTGTGTGTGTGTGTGTGTGTGTGTGCGTCTGTCGCTCACACACACACACACACACACACACACACACTCTCTCTCGCAGGTTTTTGTCTTTGAATTTCAGTTTTGTGGTCTTGTCTGTGCATTTGATGATCTGTTTTGTGATACTGCATGGATCAGTGTAGTATGTGAGTAAATATGTTTATTCTTGTCTTTCGTTTTTTGTTTGTATGATATTTTTTTTTTAATTGTATGTGCGACAGGTTGAGAGGTTCGGTCCGACTATCTTAGAGACCGAGGCACACGTGAACGAGGACAGCCCCATCTGACCGCCTCCTGTCTTTACATGGATGCTGTGCTCCATCGCCAGCAGTGGAATCCACTGGAGCCCGTGTATGTCTTCCATTTTTATATGGGAACGATCCCCTCCTCTTCCCTTTCTCTCCGTGTCAGCCTTGTGTATTTCAAACTCGCACTCACCTATTCATACGCATATCCACGCACCGCGCGCACACACACACACACCACGCGCGATCGCGATGCATGCACGCACTTACGCTCACAGGCGCGTACACACGCATATGCAGACACACGCAAACAACTCATGGTTTTTTTATTTTCTGACAACAAATCGTACACAAAAGAGCAAATCAATGAAATCGACTCTAAACTTAAAGGTATCTTTTAGCGTATCTTTCGCTAAACCCTAATAATAACTGTATGTAAAACCGACAGAAATGACAACGTATTACGTAATAACTGGCAGCACTGCATTACTTGCAGGAATTGACGCTTGTGCTTCGACATAAGAAACTATACATTTATTGGAAAACATCACTGATCAAGTACTTGATAATATGAATCACTTAAAAATCATGATGCCAATGACGATTATAAATATAACTTAACAACATAAATGCATAATGATTCAAGCAAGGAAAGTTTTCGATTTAAAAGAGAGATGCAAACCAGCTCACATTTTCAGCGATTCCATACATTTTCAATATAGTCACAACGTATAGTCTAGTGGGGGATATAGTGATAGAATCCACTTCAGTATTCCCTGTAGACGATAGTAATTTTCAAGGTTGTTAAGTGGGGATTGAGTTTCAGTGCCGATTGAGGGTAGTTACCCATATGATTGAGGAGGCGGTAATCCATGAGGTGGTTTAGCGAGGGCTGATCATGATAATCCCCTCAAGGTTATCCAGTGAGCACAGAAGGTTGTAATCGACACGAGTGTGGATTGAAGATGGTAATCCACAAAGATTTCATTCGGCGAGGATTGAAGGGGGTAGTCCATAACGTTGGTCAGTGGGAATTGAAGGCGGCAATCCACAAGGTTACTCAGTGAAGGTGGTCATCTACAAGATTATTCGATGAGGATTTAAGATGATGATACACAAGGTTACTTAGTGGGGATTGACTACAGTATTTTACAAGGCATTGAAACAAGGATGGTAATCCTCAAAGTTGTTTAGGGGGGATTGGAGGCGATAATGTACAAAGTAATGAAATAAGGACTGAAGATGGTAATACTAAAAAGATATTCTGTGGGGACTGGAGTCGGTAATTTACAAGGTTATTTATTTAATGGGAATTGAAGGCGGTAATTTACGAGGTAATCAAATGGTTGAAGATGGTAATCATCAAAGTTATTTAGTGGGGATTGAAGGCGGTATTTTTACAAGGGTTATTACGTAATCCACACGGTTATTTGATAGGAATTGAGGGCGGTACTTACGAGGTAATTAAATGAAGATAGTAATCCTCAAAGTTATGTAGTGGAGATTGAAGGCGGTATTTTCCAATGCTATTTCGTAGTCCACAAGGTTATTTAATGGGAATTAAAGACGGCAATTTATAAGGCAATAGAAGATGGTAATCCTCAAAGTGATGTAGTGGAGATTAAAGGGCGGTGTTTTACAATGTTATTTCGTAGTCCACAAGGTTATTTGAAGGCGGTAATTTACAAGAGGCCGTAATTTACAAGGTATTCGAAGGTGGTAATCTTCCAAGTTACATGGTGGGGATTGAAGGCGGTATTATTTACAAAGCTATTCCGTAATCCACAATGCTATTTAATGGGAATTGAAGGTGGTAAGTTACAAGGTCATTTAGTGGGGATTGAAGGCGGTAATTACCAAGATTTTTTAAAAGGACTGAAGGTAGTACTCGAGCTAGATATTCTTTAGGAGGCTGCGACCTTGGGTTCAGATTACTAAACGTTAGCCTTTACTTTTGCACTCGCACACAACGGTCGCATACACGCACACACTCAGGCTCACCCGCATACACTATGCACACTCCAATAAATAAGACTCGCATAGCTATATGCAAAACAACAACAAAACCCCACTATCTAAGGAGACTGAAAAGGCTTGACATATTTGTGGAATAACATGCTTTGCAAATATGTACATGGACAGTGCGGATTACAATGCCTGACCATTCAGTTAACTTTTCTTGTTATGAAATAGTATCTCAGTTTTCCTGAAAGAGTTTGAAATCGATCCCACTCTTCTTACGTAAAATGCAGTTTAAACACAAACCAGGTTTTCACTCCTTCCAGGATCTACTGGTTGCAGTTTCACAATGTGAAACCCGGGTGCTGACATCGAACCACAACGCAGAGTCTTCCTTGTTGTGCCAGAGTGCTACAGGGACCGGACCGTTCAACAGGTGATCGGAACAAACTCATTGCCCTATTAGATGTCGACGATGGCTGACATACTGGCGGCTGGTATCAAACCTCACAATGCTGCGACTAGCTGCTGTTGGATCCCTGGCCAGAACGAAGATTTTTCCATCGAGGCGAGGAAACAACGGCGAGGAGCCTGCCATCCAGCAGTGCACAATGGGCAACAACGACAGGCCCAACACGACCTGCAAACAGATACCCGGCTAAGGACTCCACCCCCGTGCTTGGTGACCGGTTGCAACCCGCCGGACATCCCGCTTCTGTTTAGGAAGGTTCAACCGGGCATAACCGGGCATAACCTGTGTCTCGTAGAACCCTTCTGAAGTCGGCCACCCAAGCCTGAGAGTCTCGGTCCTGATGTGCTTTCTCCGTGGTGTCTGTAAAACTATTTCGTGCCCCACCTTGTTCGTTACTGATGCACGCGTGGGGAGCATATACCTAGTGCTTCACGGGAAGGCGGGGGTTGTATGGATGAGAAGGATCTGAACAGGGTATAAATTAACTTCAAGACTAATCTTGTTCATACCAAGAGAAAAACGCTTGGATTTGTAGTGCTGTACTGCGCCCCATTCCGCTCCTCCTCTTATATGGAAATGTAATGCTTTATTTGCCAGTTCAGGGAGGAAAGTGGGGAGGGGCGGGTACTGGAGGGAAGGGATGAAAAGGGGGTTGAGGGGGGAGCAATAAAAAGGGGAAGGGTAAAGGGAAGAAGAGTTTATTCCTTAAACTTCATTGTACTTCTTCGTAGCATGGGGTGGAACCACTGAATCTCCAACTTGGAATTGGTACATTCCACCCCACAATATTTTTTTTTTCAGCTGAAAATTCGCTCGTAGCATGGGGTGGAACCTCTTTATCTCCAACTTGGAGATAGTGCATTCCACCCGTATAATTTTTTTTTCAGCTCCTCATACACCCATACAATAAAACATGCATTCCAGTTCATTTTCTTTTACTAAATATTCATTTGTGTTCCAGCCCTACAGTAAAGTATCCATTCGTTTCAGTGAAAGATTGGGACGACTTCGTTCCGAAATATATAGTAGTCATACAAACAATCACCAGCTACCGCAAGAAAGAAAGGTTTGTGGTGGTGTACGCCGTCCCTTTGCGTGTTTTCCCTCCAACGGGGTACCCGTCCTTTTCCCCCCTTCTTCTTACATCTAAGCCTGTGCATAGTAAACCCGGCCGTGCGCGCCGCCGTCGGCCAAAAAACCGTCGTGCACCCGACCCCTGTGGGGACATGGCCGTGCTTTGCACAGCCGGGCCCACTATGCACGTAGCCAAAGTACTTGCTTCCCCTTCTCTTCTGCTGCGATACAAGATCAACACCTTTGCCCACCGCTACTTACCTTGCCACTCGCCTGTGTCATATCAACACCTTTGCCCACCGCTACTTACCTTGCCACTCGCCTGTCTCATAGCATTCCTCTCGCCCACATTCCCATCTCTGCTTATAGCCCCTCTACTACACCCCTGTCCTCATCTTTTGCGACTATCCCTCCCCTTCTTACACCTAAGACTTTTTTCATCTCGCCTATTCCTGTGCCGCGTACTCTCCCTTTCCTGCCCACCTACCTCCTTCCCATACGCTACCCCCAACCCTCTATCCTTCGCTCCTGTATCTCTTAATTGCTCTTTACCTCTAGCCTCTTTCCTATTTGCCTCCCTTCGTTAGTGGGGCGTCGATCTGGTCCCCCCATCCTAGCTCTGCCCCCTACCTCTGCTCTTTGCGAGGGAGGAAAGAACGAAGAGGTAACTATTCCCTCGCCCAGACCCTAGGGGACTCCAACCCCACTCACCGTCTCCTCCGCACTCTCTCTCTCGCCCACATCCCTCCCTCTGCGTATTATCCCTCAGGTTACAAGATCGACACCTCTGCCCACCACTTCCTTCCTCGTTCCTCGGCCGCTAACCTTCCTCTTGGCACTCCTCTCGCCATCTCTCCTTATTGCCCCCCTCTGCCACACCTGTGTCCTCTTCCCCTCGTTTGTCCCTCGTGCCCACCCCTCCCCTTCTCACTCCTAACCACTATTCCTCCCCACTATTCCTCTGCCGTGCACACTCCCTTCCCTACCCATAGCCAACCCCCCTACCCTCAATCCTTCGCTCGGTACACCTCAAAGTTGCCATTGCCCTTTACCTATAAGTGACGATGATTAGGCGAGAGCACTTGCCCTTAATACGTTACAAAAAAATGAAATAAAGACGTGTTCACGAATCCTACATGTGTGATCTGGATGAAATATCCTACTGGTGAACGACATGCCGCTCTATGTATTCAGAGCTGAATGCAGTCCATTGTCCACCCCCTCCTATTAACGGTCACTGTTTTCGCATGACGAGCAGAAACCTGCATTCAGGAAAAAAAAAATGCACCCACAACAGACAGGCAGCGATATCGGCGTTAACAGTACGATCGTTACTCAACGTCGAGTAGAGCCACTGCTGTAGAAAAGTCGCACCACTATGCAGCAGTACGATTCCCAGTCATCAGGGAGAGCCGCAGTAATATGCTGTGTGTGGGTTTAACGGATGTTACAGCTGAATCCTTCCTGTTAACTTGTCTTCAATTCTCCAATGTCGAGCTACATTGCCTAGTTTCAATTGTAAACACTCCCTTGCAAATGTGAACACACCGTCGCTTCTAAGGGATGAAAATCTGTCACAGCCCTAACCTTGCAGAGAGGGATTCAGCATTGAATCTGTTGTCTCGTCGTATCCAGTACATCGGAGATGGACCCGTCGGATCGTTCGAAAGATGTGTCCATCACCAACTGAACAGCTCTGTACGAAGACTCTCCTCGTCATGTCGTGTGAGCAGAGGAGGAGGCATCACTGTAATCTGTTCTCCAGGGTGCCAGAAACTGTTCACCTCCTCGATGTAACAACACTCTTTTGTGGAAGAATAAGTCGCTCGTGTTTAAATCTGGCAGCAGATAAACGTCTTAGACGGAGGCGTAAATGTAGGGAACATTTCACAATCACGTATTACTTGATGGACTGGATATCATTCTACCGAACAGGGAGAAAATGAACAGGTCATTATAGACACACTGAGAAAACATATAGCAATGATAGTTTTCAAGCGCTACTTGTGTGAGCGCTCATGAGGTTAAACAAACAAAACAGGGAACGAAACCGACGCCCATGATCGTATACGCACGCACGCGTTCTCTCTGACACACGTGCGCGTGCACGCGCGCACACACACACACACGAGCTGGCGACGACATAAGTGATCATTCGGTTTGAAAGTCTGCATGTTGCTTCAACACGCACATAGTTATCTGCCGATCGCTAGTCCAAGAAACGGGGTCAGTGGTTTTCCTGCAGTATCATGCAAATTCAGGCACAACAAACTATCAGCACGTCGTCGTCGCCCCAGTCGAACAGTCGCATAGTTCAGTGCACGCACTGACGAACGTAGACACGAGCGATCGCCCAATGCCGCTAGTTCATCACACGTAGACACGAGCGCACTTTTCCGTCTTTCCCCCCCCCGTCTTTCTTAGTGTGCCCTACACGCAAAGAGTTCCGAATAGCCGACCTAACGCATCCTGCAGTTCCTGGGGAAGCACTGTCAACCTTTACTGAATGAGGAATATTTATATCTGTATATACAAACCAGTTCCTTTCGTACCTTGCAAAGTGACTGTTTCTGCATCACCCAGATGCTTTGCACCCGTTTCAGCTTCTAGATATTAGTATGTATCTTGCCTACGTTTTAAAGCTTGAGGTAAACACATCGGGTATCACGAAAAAAAAAAAAAAAACGGCCAGAAAAAATTCAGCCATAACGTTATGGAGGTTCAGCTACGATACTGGAATAAAATACACCGACTTCACGACGATTTACTTGCGGCAGTCCGGATTTCACAATAAGTGTTCCTAGCGATTCGCACCCCCTAAGCAATGCGTAAGCATCATTTATGAATCATACCGAGACAGCGAGACTGATTCAACGAAGTAATGTCAAATATAATCATTCCATATTGATATCAATGACGTCCCCCCCCCCCCCCAATCGCCTCCCTCTTCTTTCAGGTGATTCAATAATGAGATTTATCTTTAGCTGTCCTCTCCCTGGCTTGCAGTTAATTCTGTTTCAGGCCCTTTTTTAAAGCTACTAAAGACAGAAATAGGTAAAGACCGTCACCCCATAATTCCCCAGCAGTACCAACACCCCCAGCCGTTTATCCCATGAGGTAGTGAGTCACTTGTGTCTTGACAGACGAGCACAAAGCGCGAGGACAAACACGGTCGATTCTTCAGAAATAGTCACGATCTACGCGCACTCCCAGACAGCAGCCGTATGGGGTTTCCACGACAGAACGTCTCCATCGAGAGAGTTCGTTCAATGCGTACTCTTTCTTCCACCTTCACCTGTCCACAGTCTTCCTGATTGGATGATCAAGGACACGTGAGCATCCTAGTGTTTGGACAGACAAGAGCACTGAAGACGACACTCGGAAATACCTCGCGCACAGTCTGTAACGACGGTAGAAGAGAAACTCAAGTGTGTTGTTGATGACGACACTTCGACCAACGGACCGAGCCACACAGACCACGCGACACGTTTGCTGGGACCAGTTCACACAGGGCGGGTGGGGGAAGGGGTGCTGATGACGTCATACAGGTGCTCAAGGATCAGGTGAGGAGATAGCTGGCCGACAGGATCCACAGAGGTGCTGTCCATCGTGACCACACGGACAACGTGCTGGCGGTGGAATTGCCGTCCACCTGGTTCTCGGACGTGGAACCTGCAAAAAAAAATTAAAAAAAAAAAAAAACGATGTTCGTATGACAAAATGCCCCGGAATATGCAGAAAGAATGCCAAAAAAAAAAAAACATACGGGGAACAAAGAAAATTTAATGTGCAGGAAGATTGCAAGAAACGCATATGAAATCAAGAGTGCGAGCGAGAGGAGAATGAAGAGGAGGATTAAATTTATCGTTACAATGTTCCTGTTCAGGTTCACATATTGTACTGCTTAACCGTAAGTGGGGATTAACTCCAAATTTTGTAAGGAAAGTGGATAAGGGTAATGTGTGAAGACGACAACAGAAAACAATGTGCAAGAAGACAGCACAGGATGTTCCAGAAGACAAGAGGAATACAGAAGACTGAGCAAAGAATGGACAAGGCAGAGCGAGGAGCAAGGAAGGTGGTTAGCAGTAAAGACAGAGCAAAAAAAAAAAAAAAAAATTGCTGGATGAAGGAGAAGAATCGGGCAATATGCAGAAAGAAGATTGAAGACAAAAGAAGCGCTATGCGAGAAGCAAGGAATGTGAAGGTGGTCGGCAAGGGAGTACAGGGGCAGACAGAGCAACCTGTGTGCCTGGAAAAGCAAAGAATAGAGAAGACGGCAAGGAGTGTGCAGGACACCAAGGGAAAACAAAAGACCAGAGTACTGAATGTGGTGAAAGAGACGAGGCATATAGAATAAGAAAGGTCAAACAGCGTGCAGGAAGACGCCATGGATATAGAAAATGGATCAGGGAAGGCGGCGCAGCCGAATTAAGGGAAGAAGCAAGGGATGTTAAAGACAGAAAATAAGGCGAAAGAAATACAAAAGAAGAAAGAGCGAACAATGCGCATGAAGATGCCAAGTGATGGAGATGACAGCGCAAGCAATGTGCAGGCAGAAACTTGGAATGTAGCAGAGGCATGATGCATCGAGTTTAGAAGACAGAGCAATAAATGTACCGGAGAAGAATATTGCAGTCCGAGGAACGTTCGTCCAAGAAGACAGGAATACAGAAGACAGATCAAAGAATGTGCGGGAAGAAGTTAGGACTAAAGCCAGATCCGTGTGCAAGGCAAAGCAATGCTGAAGACAGCAAGGAATCTGCATGAAGAAAGCAAAGGAATATAAATGAAGACGGGACAAACAATGTGCAGAAGCAAAGGTGAGGGGCAGCGAAGACATGTATGACTGACTACGGAATGTACAGGAAGTAATGAAGACTGTAGAAGAAAGAGCCCGTGATAAATAGGGGAAACAATCAAAACATATAGAAGACAGAATAGTTAATGTGCAAGGAAAACAGCAGAAGACAAAGCAGTTTATATACTTGGGAAGAAACAAGGATTATAAAAGACTGAGTAATCAATGTGCATTAAGACAGCAAAGACCACAGAAGATGGAGCTGGTGCCCTCCGGGGAAAGAGCTCCCTCACACTGGCTCCGCGACTTAGCAATTACTGTCGTCGGTAGGGGGGTATGTCCTGCGTATGTTAGATCAGAACAGGCGCCACTGAACACCACCGAAATGACTTGGCAGCAGTGTAGTGTCTCCTCCGGTGGGTTGCCTCTTGACGACTCGACATTGACTGCTCCCTGTGGGATTGCCGGTGCCGGGGCTGCTGCGGGGTGGACTCAAAATGTGCGGCTTGAGTGCAATGCCACTTAGGCCGCACTGATGATGCGACGGCTAAAAAAAAATGAAAAAGAATGACGACGACGGGAGCAATGTGCAGGCAGACAGCAAAGAAAAACGGAAGACAGAGCAGTGAATATGCCAAAAGCAAGGAAGAGAAGGCAGAGCAAGCGATGTGCAGGGCAACGAGGAATAAAACGGCCAGCTGTGTGCAAGAAGAAGCAAAAGATAGAGTAAAATGAGGAAGCAGTGTGCAGAAAAATGCAAGGAGTATAGAAGATAGAGCAAGAAATGTGCCGGAAGACGCAAAGTGTAGTGGACGAGGAAAGAAATGCTGAAAAAGAAACGGCGAAATACACGCAGAAAAGACAAGAGCTTGAAATGTGCCGGGGGATGGGGTACTGCGACGCATTATGAAACACCCAGTCACCGTATATTGCTATACATAAGCATGGCAGAAATACTAGTCCAAAGTGAGGTACAAATGTTAACGAGAAAGGAAATACACCGTGAGGATATTTTGCTTACTATGCGCGTAATACAACCTGAGGAAATGACAATTTTCCTTTTCGTGAGAGCAAAATAATGTCATACATTCAACAACTAAAAAAAACCCGCCAGCACGCACACGTGCGCGCGCGCGCACACACACACACACACACAAGAGAGAGACTCTCCAATGGAGTCTCCATGGGAGAGAAAAAAAAAATCTTACCCTGTTGTCTTCCCTTTTCTCAACGTTTGGTTTTCCAGCTGCTTGGACATGAAACAGAAAACACACATATTATAATTAGATATCGGGCAAAAGGCAGAATTAATCAGCATCTTTGACATCGCACACCGTACAAGCCAGCAGCGACCAGTTCTTCGAGTTAGAGAAATAACACGGGGGCACTGGACATTTTGTTTTCAAGAAAGATGAACGTTTTGTGTGAATGTTCCACAATACTGCTATGTACACAGAACAAAACCTCCAACATAACGACAGTCAAAGTTAAACACCTGTATTTACAAATATAAATATTAGATAACTGACATTGGATAACAAAATGGATTATGCACAAGAGATCTAATTAAGCGTTACTTATTACGTCCCTAAATTGTACAAGAGATCTGCCAAAGCTTGTTGGTAATACGTTGAGTTCCGGACATATCTGGAGATGTAGAATAGAAAACATGTTCCCACTAATACAGTCAGTATGATCGGGATACTTTTCTTTTTGTTCGGTGCATTAAGTTTGATTCTATGCATTAAACTTGCACTATGATCTACCCGTGAACAAAATGAATGACAATAATCGGGCTTTGTTTTGTTATCGTCACCTGAAGAGAACCCCGTCCAATGCTGCTGCCTGCCTCCTCATACCCTTCATAATGTCACACCTTTTCATTATTCCCCGGCCTGCGTATTGAGAGACATCTTTTTTGTGGGGTTTGGGGTGGGTGGGGGAGGAAGATGCCGATCGACGACAGTCTGATCCTCTTCACAGCCCATCCTAAGGAACACGTATCGGGGCTGTACTAGATCATTTTCAAAATCTTCCGCACGTAGAATTAACTGGTGAGATATGTTATACTGCACTCTACAGATGGATGTTTTCAAAATCTCGACGTTTTTGTTTTTTTATTTGTCCCGAAATCGCGCTTCATCTTTGACATAGACACTGTGACGTGACTTCTGACGCCGTGTCTCTTCATCGTCTCTATAGTCCATTCGAGAAGACCGATGTGTCTAACCCCCCCCCCCCCCCCCCCCCCCCCCCCCCCCCCCCCCCATCTCAGTCTCGACACCAGCCGTCCACAAATATTGACTGGGATCCCTCGTCCTCCGCGAGACCATTTCCCGCCGACTCATCTTCCAGTGTCTGTAGAATTACAAACGCCCGCCCGGCTCTGTTTGGGTTCAAAACAAGGGAGGAGAGGCAGGAGGATGTATGATATGAAAAAACAGTACAAAGGCGATGACGACGCTGGCCAGAGTCTAGACGAACTGACGCATGACAAAGAGCGTTCAGTTATCACACACTTGTTTTTTCTTCATTCACTGACCGTATAAAAAGTGACAGACTGCACCCCGTTTTCACGGTTCTCTTCAGACCGGTCCGAGAACTTTTACTTATCCTTACAGCGCTCTAATGAGACGTTAATTGCCACCCCCCCCCCCCCCCACACACACACACACACACACAGCCCCTCTCTCCCTCTCTGTCTCTCTAGGAGATCGTTTAAATCATATTTTAGGATGGAAGAAAGATGGCTTGTCCAAACTGTCTGGGAAACCCGTTTAGTTCAGCACGGCAGCGAGTAGAGGAGACGGAGGAACCGGTCGGTCACATGACTCATTATCGGAGCCTGAGCTCGTCGGGATAGGTAGACGTGACAGGCGTTGGTGGCAGCGAGTCCGCACACAATCACTATCGCCACCTCCGGTGCTACACACCAGTCCCCTCGAAGTCTCTCCAGGCTCGTTTCACAAGGATTGAATTAGTTGATGCGATAATTAACATGGAACTCGTTGTTTATACGGGTCTGCATGCTGCAAGTGCTCATGTGCATGCCCACCTACACATCCCCTCCCCTTATCCGCTATCCCAGACACGCAGGGAAGGGAAGACGCCCCCCCCCCCCCCCACCCCCATCCCACCTATGCGGGGAAGATATCTCTCTTTCAACTTCTCTCCTTTCGTCTGCTGAGGCGGGAGAACCATCCCTCCTCAACCGTCAGCTGAAACTTAACTTGAACTACTGGTTTGACTCTTTTTTTTTTCTGAACCCCAAAACCCTGCTTATGAAGCATAAAGTTATCAATCAAGATGGAAGTTTTCTCGATTATAAAACTTTTTTCTGAAAAATATGATGTCACCGTAAATTACCTCGAATACATGGGCTGTATATCATCAATAAAAAGGTATTTAAGAAGTGCAAATATTAAAGTACCGAACAGTAGCTGTAATCTAAGAACGAAAGCACTACAACTAATATCAAGCGTTAAAATGGGATCGAAACCTTTTTACAGTACTCTCACCGAAAAAAAAATAACAATATTTGATATAAGCTCCTTTGCAAAATGGGAAGATAAATCAAAAATTGTGGTAGATTGGGAAACAACAATGAAACAAATTAAAGAAATCAAATTAATATGGTTCCAAATAAGAATTTGTCACAATATTTTGGTCACAAATTGTTTCTTTAAAGAAGATGGGAACTCTTACCACTGATCTGTGTACATTGTGTGAATCCGAAACCGATTCAGTTCAACACTACTTGTGCAGTGCCAGTTTGCGAAACATTTCTGGGGGTACTAGAAAAAATCATTAAAAGAAAAATGTGAACATTGCAGCAGAATGGAGTTTAATGTGGAGCTGGTTCTATTCGGAAATGATGAGCATACAAAAACTGATAAAGTTTTTGAACACATTATCTTATGGACTAAACATCATATATATATATATATGCAGAATTAAACAAAAGAAAACCTTCTGTCAATCATTTCTTGAGAGAACTTAATAATATACATAGGGTTAAAAAATATATGCATTATTCAGAACATGTATTTGGTACCCTTATGAAAAACAAACTGTTATGTCTAATGGAATGAGTTAGAAGAGGGAAAAAGAAAAAGAACGAGCAAAAAGTAGTCTGGGGTAATAAGCAGGTAATGAAATTTACGAAAATAGGTGTGTACATGTGAACACATTCTGACTAACCACTTTACCCTATTTGGCCAGGCATACTGGACGTATTCATTCCTCGGGTGCCTCATGAACGAGGAGTTAAGGTTGTACGTTTGTGACCTTTTTCTTTTCTTTTATTCTTCGTTGATTATTGAATGGACGATTTGATTTTTTTCCCATATGTTTATACCTTTTTTCTTTTTACCCCTATTCCCTCTCTTGATTTAGCGTGCCCATTTGTATGATGTTCACTGTGTGTTGTGTGGGATTATCCCTTTGTTGTTAATGTTGGAAAATCATAAAAAAGAAAGAAAACTACTAAAAACCCAGCTTATGACTATGTCTTTGACCCGAAGTTCCAAAAGAAATCTGATGACCACTCCAGTTCCATTCCACCCTCGAGAATTCGTATTGTTCCCCATTAGAACAATGTAAACACAGACCTTGGAGTCGTGTGTGATTCGGCCAAATTTCTAAAGACCCCAACATGGACTTTCTTCACTCCGGAGATCCAGTTGGATGTAGCCTCGTATTGTATTGGTCATTTTTCGCCTAACTGTGTGCTAAATTTCCATCGTTCAGTACAAATTTTACCGATGAGTCCAAGTCGGAAGACGGGGCTACATCTGCTGTGTTTTATACGACTTGTCCCGTTCAGAGATATTCTAAGCACATTCCTTTTGACAGCTCCATCTACACTGCTGAGTTTACTGCTTTGGTCCTGGCTCTTGAAATGGTCTCTAAATCAAAACATAAGAATTCCTCATTCAGTCAGATTCCATTTCTGCTTTGGAAGCCATTTCTGGCTGAAACATCAAGCACTCTTGGCTGCTTAAATTGTTCAAACTGAACATCTCTCAGATCTGATGGATACAACATAGCTTTGCTTGGGTCCCAGACGTGGGCATTTAAGGCAATTGGGATGGTTGATCAACTTGCCTAGAGTGCTACAAAAAAAAGAGTTGAGCAGACTGTCTATTCCTCACAGCAATCTGAAACCCAAAGCTCAGGCTTATGTCAAAACCCTCAGGCAGGAGGAAAGAGCTCGCAGACGGATAACAAAATCTTCCAAATCCGTCCAAACCTAAAAGAGTTTTAAGCCTTGTTCTCCGAAAAGAATTGTCTTCTAACGTTTGCACACAGACCACTCCTTTTATACCCATTCTTATATTTTAAAAGGTGAAAAAAGCTTCGTGGTGCATTCTATGTCATGTACTATTCACTATCAAACATGTTCTTATAGTGTTGGGACTTAGATGATGTCAGACATAAACACTTTACAACACACTCCATGAAAACCGTGTTCAAGAGATGTCCCACCTGATGTGAAGTTCGGGATTTCTGAAAGAGACGAACATTTTACATCTGATCTCAAACGTTAAGGAAGAAAGCCTTTAACCGAATGTCTGGTGTGTTTTTCGAAAGCGTGTTGTAATGAGTTGTGTAGATTTATCTACATCTCTTTTTATGACTTCAGAGTTGACTCCAACGCCTTTAGCGGTCATCTGGGCGACAACACCCTGTCTGTCCGTCCATTTCCTCCCACTCCCCTGCACTTCCTTCATCCGCTAACACACCCTCTCCGCTCCCGCCCATCCCACCTTCCCTTTCTTTATTTCCCCCATCTTTCATCCACAGTGGCGGTGCACACTTACAGACTAGGATGGTGACGATCAGGCTGTCGATCTTCTCGGCCGAGCTCCGACAGATGTAGGTGCCCTTGTCCCGCTCCCGGCTGCGGTCGATGATGAGCTCGGAGATGAGGGCCTGCTGCTCGATGGAGCGGAACTTGGTGATCACCAAGCCCTTCTGGCGGTGCGTGTCGATCTTGCTGCCGTCCTTGAACCAGTCGATGTCCTCGGGGATCTGGGTGCCTCCCGTGGCGTTGCAGGTCAGGTGGATGGGGTCCCCCAGGTTCACGAACATCTTGCCTTTCATAGAAATGGCTGGGGTGGGGAAGGAGGCCCAGGTGTCGAGAGGAAGAGGGTAGGGGGGAAGTGGGCGGGTTTTGGAGAGAAACGCCCGGGTTTTAAACACAACAATTAACAGCAGAACAAACACCAAAACGGGAATGAAAAGTGAGGATGGAGAGGGGGAAAACAAAACAGGGTGATGACGATAAGAAAATGCGTGATGGATACAAAATGGATGAAAAGGGAAGAAAAACACGGCAACTGTGATGACAGTCGCGTCTCTTGACGAAACGCATCAAAATGGAAGCATAGAACACCAAGAGCTACAAACGGACACAGTACAAATGCAACGGTTTAGAATACGCATCAGAAGGGCATAGCAAGCATTTCTACTGTGATATGGAAACAGCTTGCAGATGGTGAACTCCTACCCTCACCCCTCCTTCCCACTCTCTAAGGTGATAGCTTTCTGCAGCGTCCTATACTGGGAGTCGTACAGGCTACGGCTTTTTTTTCAGCTCTTATCTGACTCCACGTGAAATGTGAATTATATGCAAGTCTAACTCTTCATGCAGTAATATAATTACTGTTCATCGGGCATGAGTAATTTTCATTTCTCCCTTTGTTCGTCTGATCTTCGAAGATGGTAAAATCTAAGAGGTAAACATGGGAGAGGTGGGGGGGGGGGGGGGGGCCCCGCCATTCTGGCATTATTTGCGAATGATTGGCATTTGGAAGTTTCACCTTTCAAGAACAAATCGTTTACATAAAAACAAATGCCAACGAACATCATGCTACATATCATTCTACAACATTAATGATATCCGTGTAAGATTGTTTCGTCAGCCCCAGCCTCAGAAATGGGACGAACTGTAAAGTTAGGAAAAACGTAAATCCAGAAAATCTTAGCGAAAGATACTGTGATGAAAACATACCTAAAGGAATCCTTGCTTTATCATCTTTAGCTTTTCTTAGAAAAAAATCTGAATCTCTCATTTATTAGCGATAAAGCTCATTTTTTTCGAATTGCTTCTTCAACCGTTAAATTATGCGCACAGTGTGTTGGAACGGTAGGCCTTATCACCTGGGGAAGTTTCAAAGCCGCCACCGCCGCCGCCGCCGCCCCCCCCCCCCCCCCCCCCCCCCCAACAAAAATGAATTTTAAAAAATCCGTATGCACCGACCCGGCAAAAAAAGTCTTTTTTCCCTCTATCTCCTGTCTCTGATTGGTGTGTGTGTGTGTGTGTGTGTGTGTGTGTGTGATTGTATGGCAGGCATAGGCAATTTGAACGCCGTGGCGAAGACCCCCGTGTCCCTGGTGGTCCATTTCATCTTGCGATTCTACATGGTCATTCTACTCTGCTCACTTTAAAAGTCATTCTTAGAATAACTTGAAGATAAATGTAGTGCTCAAAGGTCTGTCTTTAGTACATTGATTTTATGGTTTAATTAATAGTAGTAGAGACCTAACCCTCTTGAGAGCCTGAAGCCGGTGGGCGTCCAGTCTATTCCCCTCTCTCCTGGCCCTCCTCCCCCACAACACACAAACACTCGCACACATTTTCGTAAACAATACCCCGCTTCAGAGTGTGAGCGACAGTACAACCAAAAACGTGTCTGTAATTATTATCTCCCTGTTGTGATAGTATGTTCAACATCATTCGCCATATCTTGCATTTGTGTTTCTAGAATGATCAAATAAACGGGGGTCCTCTTTTTCAAGAGAAAGGAACGGAGGCTTGGAAAGCAAACTGCTTGTTCTCCGCCGGGGACCGAAGCGGACTAATCTTGCATTTGCGCGTTAACGTTTCATCTGACATTCTACCCGGCAGGGTTTTTTTTCCGAACAAAACTTTGGAGATGTGAGAATCATAGCTCATTTTCTGTCAAGGCTGTTATGATGTAGACGAGCCCCGGGAAAAAAAAATTATTCAAGGTCTCTAACCTATCCAAACGGGACATAATGCGATACTTTGGTACTGAGCTGAATCTAGTATGAGATTGAAGAAAAAATGAAATTGCGTCTGTCGATGGTCTTTCGAATACATGTCCTTTTCCTTCGGTTCCCTATGTCAAACAAACAATTAGATAGAAAAGTAAATAAATAAACAGTAAATAAACAGTCATGAAGAATGTTGCCCAGGAGCTGCTGAGAAACATTCCTCTTGCCAGAAGTTTCCGCTAAGGTCTGAACTGAAACGCACAACACAGACACGCAAAACAGGGAAACTCAAAAGAAGCAGCAATGTCTAAAATGCGAATAGGATAAATTGTCGAGAGAAAAAAATAAAACGCGCACACAAAAAAAGGCTTTCTATAAAGCTTCATTTCGTTATTGCCGACTTTTCTCTAATGATACAGATTTTTTTAATTAATTCGCATAAAGCCTCCATTCCAAAATAGCAGAAACATGACGGTCGGCTTAAAAGTGAAATCGTGCAGTGAGAGCAAGAGTTCAAATTCAGCGGTATAAATGAAAATAAAGCGTTCAAGAGAAAAAAATATGCATTAAACGAAATTGGAAACACACACACATACGCACGCGCGCGCGCGCGCACGCACGTGCACACACCACGCAACCACACACACAAATACTACACAGAAGGAGGAACAAAATGAATAAAGCTGCAGACCCTAAAGCATAATAACAAAACTCTTTAAAAAAAAATCCGAGAAGCAACGCGCAATGTTTGTTTTGAAGCCTTACTAAAAGTGAGCAAATCAATCACGGAGAAGCCCTTCAGCACATCTAAGAAATACTTTTAAAAAAAGCAATGTTTGTATTGAATCCGGATTTTTTTTTTTCCACACCAAGCAAATCAATAAGAACACAAGCACACAGATAGGGGTAAACCCGCTCCACCCCCACCCTCCCCCCTCCATCCACTCCTTCTATCCCACCTTCATCATTTTTGTGTGCATCCCCTCCCTTACGAAACAAAAACACATCACACACACGCACACACATACACGCGCGCGCGCTCACACGCACACGCGCGCGCACACACACACACACAGAGATCCAGAAGCGTGCTGACGTTATTCATGTCAAACGCCTTTGTTGGGCTGCATTACAAGAATGGATGACGGTGAAAGTTAGGGATTCGTTCTAAATTCACCGTGCATGTTGGCTTTGTGCACGCCTCTCTGCGATTGACAAAACTCCCAAGCACATTCCTTCTACGTTTACTTGTTGACGAAATGAATATGTGGTAAAGGAAAGGAATAAGCGAATGGACAGTGAACTCTTTAAGACTGTCGTCCCCGTCACCTTTCCATCTTCCCTGAAGCCAGCACTCTTACACTCCTCTACATCCAACGCTCCGCCTGTCTGGAAATCGAACAGAGGAAAATGTATGGTGGAGGTAACGCAACGCAACGGTAACCTTTTTCCCACTAGAAACCCAGCAGGCTACACATAGGTTATACCTCCCCAGCGAATAGTATTCTCGCTTATTCCTTTCTTTTCCAGCTGGTAACATACCAAGTATTCTTTTCTTACCTAATAGGTTACATACGTGTTATTTTCCTCCTCAGCGTGTTATTCATGGGTTATTCTTTTCGTACCCAGCATGTTACAATGGATAACGCCTTTCTTGACAAAGCAGGTACACACACGGGTTATTTTGTTCTTGTCCTGCACGTTACATACAAGTTATTTTCTTTTTCTTGCCCAGAATACCTGTGCCATGCCCCATTATTCCCATGTCGTGCAGCGGCTTATATAGTTTATTCTTTTCTCGCAGCAGTTTAATCTGAGTTATTCCTTTCTTTCCGAGTTCGTTGCATTCTGGTATTCCCTTCATACCCAGGTTCCATAAGGTCATCTCAGATGGTACATACAGGTTATTCCTTCCTTATCCGTTTAGCCACACACTCATATTTCTTTCTTTCCAAGCAGAATACACAGTGGTCACTCGTTTCCTACCCAGTGGACTACACACAGGTCAGTCTGTTGTCATCCAGCGGGATGTATACCTACAGATTATTTTATGTTTACCTGCCGTTTTACACACAGGCAATTCTTTTCTTTCTACGTACAGTTTATTTCTGTCTTACCCTGCAGATTATACACAGACCTTTCCGTTTGCTATGGGGGTTTTATACGGGTCATTTTGTTCTAAACAAGAAAATTACATACAGCTGTTTAGAAAAAAAAAACATGTGCGTTTTTGATTTTTCATCCAGCGGACGACATACATGTCATTCCTTTCTATGCTGTCTTTTATCGTGGAATTTGGCAGCTTTCTCCAACAAGAACCACCACTTCTGGTACCACTTTCAGAGCAGAGCAAGTGAGTCAAAAACATTCACATAATTATATATAAGGAGAGGGGGGACGAATGGGGTGGGGGTGGGGGACAGAGAGAGAGAGAGAGAGAGAGAGAGAGAGAGAGAGAGAGAGAGAGAGAGAAAATCCGTAGATACTACGAGTGGGTGGGGGGTGGGGGACAGAGGGAGCGAGAGAAAGATCCGCAGATACTTATACCGGAACATGATGTGTGAGGGATAGGCGGAAAAAGGAACGAAACAGTCTGTACTGATTTGATCATCGCCGTAAAGTTTTCCATGTAAATGATCCTATCTGACCATTAATCAATAATAGGTGGGTGACTGCAGCGATACATGCAAATCAAGGACAAAGGGTGTACAGAATGATAATTACCCGGTTCCGTAAAACGAGGTCCTGAAACAGAAAGCAAACATCACCGTTCATTGCAGGAAAAGATGATAGCAATACGTCATGAACTATTTCAGAAGACAGTTCATGGTAAGAACTGCGAGATAGAAACTGAAAACAGACCGAAGTAAAAGAAAACCCGGACTATTCCATAATAAAGCAATCATTTCTTTCCCCGAATGACCGTACACCCGCGCAAACACGCTCACACCTAACATTACAATGAAAAGAAGTATCGCGGTGACCGAGATGATCACGCAACCATGTTCACACCAAAGATGTGACAGCGTCGTTAAAAGCAAACAGCATGCTTTTGACCGATATCTGAAAACGTGCGTCATTAAATTTTAATTTCGGAAATGTAATTGCGCATCTCATCAAACACACACACACACACTGGACCTACAGCCTTTCCTTGATCGATCCACCCCTACGCACTACATAAGACACGAGCGCGCATGTGCGTATGTGTACACACACACACACACACACTCTCTCTCTCTCTCTCTCTCTCTCTCGCGCGCGCGCGCGCACACACACACACACACACACACACACACACACACACACACACACACACACACCGACCAACCTGTGACGACCAGCGTGACGATGCGGACCATCTTCTCCTTAGTGGTGATCTGACACTCGTACTTGCCGGCCTGGTCCTTGCGCACGTTCTTGATGAGCAGGTTCCAGTGCGACACGTAGCCGGGGTCCTGGTGGTGCTCGACCAGCATGTTGGTGCCCTGCAGCCACACGAAGGTGCCCAGGGTCAGGAAGCTCTTGCTCTTCTCGCCCATCTTCCGCCAGGCCACCTGCAGCACCCACCACAGACGAAACGGACTGAGCAGGCGTCCTACACAAGCTGCGGGGGTGAGATGGGTGGGATGGAGAGTGAGGTGAGTGGAGTGAGGGGAGGAGGAAGAGGGGCTGGAAAGGACATGGGTGGTGGTGGTGGTGGTGAACGTTACACCCGACACCACCAGGACCGCCTGTTCTGTCTATGCTCATCTGTTTTGGTTGATAAGGTGTGTGCGTGTGTGTGTGTGTGTGTGTGTGTGTGTGTGGGGGGGGGGGGGGGGGGGCCAATTCAGCGAATGAAATGCACTGTTGGTAGACAAGCAGTATAGAGAAAGGATCAAAGCAGACCTTCGATGAGAATTTTATTTCAGTGTTAAGGTATGTGTATTCGCCATGTGCAAGTTGGTGGAGCTATAGATATGGCTAAAGCAAGCGCTCACGCACACACGCGCAGAAACACACGAGCACAAACTGTCAATTTCCCGGAAGAAACAAAACACAGCCTACATAAAGTGGACTTGGATATCAGCGAGTGGAACATAAACAAGCAAATTAAAGTAACAGATCAAATTGTGAGTGCTTGCGAGACAGACAGTAACGAAGTATTTCGGGTAAACATGATTTACAGCGATAAGGGCTCGCACATTGACCTTAGAACCAAGCATCTCATCTGAAATCAACAGCAGAAATCGGACAACGCCCCAGAATTTTACAAGAAAGAAAACAAACAAACAAACAAAAAAAAAAAACATTGCACCAGTTCCAAGACAAATAGGCCAAAAAATCGACATCTGAAGAGCAGACACTTGACTTTCAAATTGCAGATGGTAAACCTACACCAGAACGAACTGAGATCAAAAGAGCCCTGGTTTAAGCTGGAACTCGCTTCCATGTTTCCTGCCAGTGAAAAGCCGTCATTGCCGGTTTCTGGTCCAACCCAATCGATAGTGGTCGTCTCCAACGTAGCCGACTAATCTATTAAGACTTCAAAGTCATTGCTGGCTTGTGGGAGAGAGAGAGAGAGAGCAAGGACTGGCAGGAACCGAGCTGGAATAAAAGTAATCCGGTTCTGAAATCAGTCAGTCTGGGCCTTAGATGAGAGAACGAATTAGAAGTCATTTCTTAGTCATGTGAAAGTGCTTAGCCCGCAGTAATTCTGTACTGGTAATTATGGCAGCTCACAAGAGTGTTCATGTTGGCAGTGCGAGTCTGCCATTTGAGAACACCTCGGAAACAGCAAATGGCTTCTCTTCTTCCTCGCCCAGCCGCCCACTTCATTTCTCCTCCTTGGTAAGAAGACCGTCGGTCCAATGGAGGAATCGTCTTTGTGGGGGCGGGGAGTTGGGAAAGCTAGAAGCAATAAAGCTACAGGTTCGAAATGCAGATCTTGTATTTTTACTAATGTTCCTCATATGTTCACCGCAAAAGAAAACAAAACAAAACAATTGGGGAAAAAAAAACGACGACAATCAAAGAGGGAGAAGATGTTTACTTCCAAAAGCACCGAATTCATTGGAAGAGAGTGCGAGATCTCCAAATGACAGTAGTAAGAATGTACCTGATTTCCAAACATATGAAAGACAATTAATGGGCACTGTCAAAACAACAACAAAACAAAAAAAAACCTGGTAGAAAATCACAATGCCACTCTTCTAATTTCGGCCACGTGGCCTTTTTCAAGAGAAAATAACAAAAACAATACAACTACGTGATGTCCATCTTTGGCAACGGGTCAGAGCAAAGAAAACCTGGTAGTATGCAGAATCGTGGACACCTCGTCGACATCCGACAGAGAGAGAGAAAACAAACAAACAAACAAATCTAATGACATTATGTTTAGTCCATAGGTGATCATGACCCTATCTGATCCATACATCTGATCTGTAAACAATATAAAAAAAAAATACAATATAACTATCTGTCCGAGCAAAGAAAAAAAAAATTGCAGGATTTCAGACACCTCTTTTCTAAATTCGAGCCGATCAGTCAAAGCCAAACAGGCTGTGGAAACAGAAAGCGACATTTTAAAGAGCAGGCACTTGCTCCAATCATCGGGGGGTAAATCCAAACCAAACAACACTGAAAGCAGGGGATCAAGCATCCTGATTAAGGCAGCATTCCATTCTCATTGTAATCCACTGTGAAAGCAGGTTTCCTTTCCGAACCAATCAATAACGACCGACTCCATCACGACAGACCTGTTCACCCAAGTTCATGGTGGTTGGGGTAATGAGAAAGTTTTACAGAGTACCTCCTTCAGACTGAAATACACGAATCCTACAAATCAGTACATCCAGTCGCAGTTTAAGAACAGACGGAAGCAGCAATAACATGTGAAAGAGTTGTCCCCCTTTCACTGTCAAGGCCAACCGGTAGTTTGAAAGAGAAAACAGGATTGTCGGTGTCATTGGTTCTAACCAAGTGTCAATCTAGGGCACCTAGTCAAAGCTGTTCCACTTCCTTTATTCATTCATCATGTCACCCGAACCTATCCATGATCTTTAAGTAGAAGTGCTACTTTAATTTTGTCTAGGATGCATGCCATCGCACAAGAGCGTTACACTTTTCAGCAACAGAACCGGGAGAGGCCGATCAGGCATAATCCTGATGATGATTAATGATATAGATATAAATCAACTGAAGGAACGCTAAACTTGGTTTGTTATATAGGGTGCTGTAAAGTGTTCACGTCTCAAGTCGTTAACATCCCAACCCTTCATAAAACAGTTTACTGACATGAACCAGTCAAGAGTAGAACCATTTTTTTCAGCGTGGTCAAGAAAATCAAACTTGCTAGGAAGAAGTGAGTTACTAGCTGAACTGTGTGAACCAGATACAGCCATCTCGCCTTCACAGTCACTGAATTTAACCATCACATCTTTTTCTAAATCGAGGCGGTAAATTCCGAGCCACGTTGTGTGTGTGGAGGAAGAAAAGGGGCGACCACCGACTCTGAGATCGCAGTGCTTTAAATCAAAGTCAATAGAGCTGAGGGGCAAGAGCCCCCCGGAACGTCTGAAATCAATCCCCCGTTTCCCGAAAGTTGAGAGCTGTTGCCGGTTTTCGTGGCGACCCAGCCTTTGGAGGTTATACCCCGGGCAGTGGGCCAAGGCTTGAAACTTGATACAGTGTGGCTCGGCCAAGTTGAGAACAGCGTGTTCCCCATTCAAACACAAAGTTAACCAAGTCCTTTCTCCGTCCAGCCCATATTGGAGAGAGGGCAGCAGGAAGAATGAATATGCTTTCCCATGTCACGGTACGTCTGTGGAGACAATAACCGGTAGACAACAGTTGTTTATGTTGCTTTACGAGAGTGTTTCCCCTTTCGAAAAACAAAACAAAACAAAATACTAAAAAACCTTGCAATCCCGAATGGCTGTTCTGATTCTTATTTCAGTCATTCTGGTCATGTATTTCCTCCCACGTTTTTCTGAACAGGTTAGAAATGCCACAATCAGTTCATCGGGGAATGTCATGGTACAGGAGCGGCTCGCAGTGATGTGAACCATGTGATGCCACAGGGTCAATACGTGCTTCCCCAATTTTTTTTTTTTTACCAAAGTTTCGAAGTAATTGCATGTAACCACAAAGCTGAAGTCATGCAGGAGATCGACTGTGGACACAGAAAATATCCTGAAACACGGCAAGATACCTGAACAGGAAGACAGGAACTATACATGCGTTTTAGTGAAAATTACATAAACCGATGGCAGAAAAAGAATGAACTTATCATGGCAATAATCTGTACAACATATGGCTAAGCTGAGGGAGGGGAAAGGGTGTCTGGTTCTGCAATGCTCCCCCCCCCCCCCCCCCGTTACCCCCCCCCCCCCGCTTCCTTTCTTTTATTCTAGCAGATGCATTAAAAATCGTTTCCCCCCATCCCCCACCTTCCACCAGTATCAAATTCTAACCCTACCATCCAATTCTCATAAATACCCAGGGTCGGCCCTGCGATGGTATGTTTATTGGAACCGAGCGAGGAACAGTTATCAGGCAGAGCATCTAGAAGGATTCCATCGGCAAAGACACGTCAGGGATCGGAGCGGATGATGCCACGGCGTAATGCTGCTTTGGATAAAATCCACTGGTTTGGGGACACATTCGCCATCAGTGAGATAGTATAGTCATGTATCAGACCATTCATTGATGCACAACTTGGGAAGGCAACAAAGTGCATTGCATGCTCAAAAATGTATGGAATTACTTTGAAATAAGAATTAATGAATTCTAGCTGATTAGGGACCTGTATGAAAGAAACAAAAGCCGGCCATTAAAACTGTGTGTACAGTTCGCGATGAGACTAACGTGCATGGGGCAAACCGGGCCAACACTTGAACACACATGCTCAGTGTAGGGGTACCTCGACTGTAACTCAACCAGAGGCAGCACTCGGGCTTTTATAGGTAAACATCTGGCCTTCATGATAACAGATTTTAAGAACCACATCCGCTCCCAAACCGAGCTTATAAATCTATCCCAAATAAGCTTCGCAAAGAGAAAACAATAAGCAATTCTCGAATCACAACGCGTAAATCAAAGCTTAATGGAGCCGAGGCCGAGAGAGCAAGGGCCCTGATTACATCAGCGATCGATACCACGGTTCCCGCCAGAAAAGAGTGCTCTACGTCGGTTTCCCTTCCAACACGATCAATGCAGTTCAACTCCAAAGCACGGCCGAGTGATCTATCAGACTTCAAAGTTGATGGCTGTTAGAGTAGCGGAAGTTACGAGTGGCATGTTCCGGGCTGAATTAAAGGTGCATTAAGTCCTTAAATCAGCTAGTCCTGCTCTTGGGAAAAGAGATGGTGAAAAAGTCTAGAAGAGTTTCATTCAGCATAAAGTCTTTTTTTAGCAATAAGGAGCAGACAGAGAGACGTTAATCACATGACTGCTTTTAACTCTTTCTATCCTGTGGACTGCATATCCGGGTCCTTACGTTTACAACCTTTGTATACTAAGGACCGCATAAGCGGTCCAAAGCTTTGGAATTTTTCTCCGAAGTGAGCGAACCTTTTGCACAAAACTGCATGTTACAGACAGCTCCTGCATACTAATTAGAGTGAAGGAAGACTGGTACTTAGGCTTTTCGAGCTGAATGCTCGCTAGCAGACGCTTTTGACACACACGTCACCAGCTCATTTGGCTTGACGTGGCAACAAGGCGTCGTCTATTACTCCGTCAAGCATGCGTGGTGAAAGAAACACTGTACATCGCCGCTACAACGTGACTGAAGTTCTTGAATTGTGCAAACAGATGAATAATTTAAGGGCATAAAACCAGTCAATATATTTTTTTTTCATAGGGTGTGTACCACTCCTAATTTTACATGACACGCAAAATTTAATTTTCTTTGTCATGCATGCTGTATTACCAATAAAACAGAAAAATAACTTTGCTACACTGCTTGTGGTTTCTCAATTATTTATGAACAATAGTTTAAAAAAAAAATCACAAGTCTATGTTCATTAAATCTTTTGAATGATTTTCAATATATATATATATATATATATATAGAAATGGTCAGTTTCTGGGGGAACTAACGGGAGGTAATACCTAATATAGAATGAGTTAAGAACAATCTTCAACCTAAAAGGGCAAATCTGACTCTGTTATCGGTCATTTTCATTATTCCTTTCCATCCACTGTTTTTTGGCATGAAAATTTAATCGTCAGTAATGGAAAAGCACGTAGTAGAACAGGGAAATACTGCAATTCAAGGGGAAGAAAAACGAGTAAAACAGAAGCACGCACTGCCAGACGGCTGACAGAAGGTCAAGAATTGCTCATACATAGCGTTCCTCGTGCTCTGAGGGGTCATTCTGCTGTGAAAGAGACGAGGAATCCGTGTACCCCATTCATCACTTAACCACAGAATGCACTGGACAGCAGAGGAGATCCTTTAAAAATGCATAATCAATATTCTAACATTAAAAGTACGAGTTCTCTAAACGTATTGCGTAGTGCGGGGAAGCCGTCGATAAATTCATCCCTAAAGCACAAGATGTTTTGCATAGAGGTTATTCTCTAGGGTGCAGTGAGTCTCTTAAAAGCATATTATGATAGCAAATTTGATAAGGATTTATTTAAACATATTGACGACAAAAGTTCGCCGTTAAAGAGAAGGACGGGAAAGCCATAAATGCATTCATCCGTAAATCGCCAAATGTTCTAAAGCAGAGGTGATCCTTTAGAAAGATATTTTGATAAACAAACTTAGAACGTACGAGTTATTTAAAAAGTCATATTGACTACAGAAATCCGCAGTAAAAGAGGACTTTGAAACCAAGAATACATTTATCCCCAAACCACAGAACATCAAAGAGTAGAGGTGATTCTTTTCAAAGTACATTTAATAAACAATTTTTTCTTTGCGTATACGCAGGCTGATACTTCTGCGTACATTCCCTGTATAGAAAGGCAAGGATTAATCCCATCTACCCAACAAAGGGAGTGGAATTTTGTGTGTATGGCCGTTTTTTTTTAAAAAATCCCGCCATTAAGACAGCCATACTGCAAGTGCGGGGAATAAACAAATTTTTAAAACCACGAGTTATCAAAACACATTGACTGAAAAACAAAACAAAACAAAACAAAGAAAAAAAAACCCGCAGATGTCCGGTTGCGTAGGGTTTTTTTCTTTCTTTTTTTAATGACAAATCATATTACCACAGAAACATGATATGAATTAGCTTTGCCACACTTGCATAGTTTCTGTATTAAAACAAAAATTGGGCTTATAACTTCCCTTCTGTCTTGTAAGAAGTTTTTGTTCTTTGGCGTTAAACACCCTTGGCAGTGGCGTACCACAGTGCAGACCAGTCTAATGATGATGGTCTTTGACATGTTAGCCTGAGTCTGGATGGTGGACTTGCTACTGCTGCTGCTATCTGCCTGATCTGGTCAAACTCTTTGTCTTGTGTCTGCTTCAAAAGTGTCCTGTCAGTGGGAGTAGCCGAGGCTCATTTGCTGTCAAAGTATAAGACGTGTCACTGGTTACGACGTAAGAGCCTCGGGCCTTTCTCTATCCAACAGTTGCATACCTACTTAAGTACAAAATATTTCAAGGTAAAATATTGGCAAGATGCTCGCCCCAAGTGTGAACACTAATCGCGTTTCTTCGGTTGTCAGCAGAGATAAAATTCTTGGCCATATGATCAGAAAATAAGTATATATAACAGGTATTGGTATTCAAAAATGCAGATGATGAGTTTTTGCGTGTAGCGTGATGAAGTTGACTTGCACAGTCAGCATTCTGTTTCCTTAATCTAAGCTCAAACCAAATAACCCAGTTTCGGATCAGGAAACAGCAAGTCACCAGACTGGCACGATAACAGAACGGAACAAACCCGCTCTGTTCTCAAATCGAACTTATCAGTCAAAGCCCAAATCGGCAGCGCAGGGAGCAACACGCTATTTTTTCAGTGAAATCACGGAGCCCCCAAATCACAGAGAGGGTAAATCCAAACCAAATAAAGCCGAGGTCAAGGGACCAAGAGCCATGATTAAGGCGGCAATGAATTCCACGTTTCCCTGCCAGTTGGGGGCCGTGGCTGCCGGGTTTCTCCCACGGATCGAGCCGATCGATGGGCGCCGACCGCGAGGCTGGCCACTAATCACCCCAACTTCAAAGCCGATGGTAGTTCGGAAGTTTCGGTATCGGAAGTTTGGAGTGGCGTAGGCCTGCTGTATACGTTGAAATACAGCCCTAAAATCATGCAGTCGTGGGTGGTCGGAAAGAACAGGGGTAGTAGGAACGTCTGGGAGTAATTCCTCCCGTTACTGTCTGTGCTGGCAGTTAGGCGCAGACGATGGAACTGTAATGATTGATGTTGGTCGTGAAGGTCGTCATTCGAGACCACCTCTCAGTCCCCCCAAAATGCTTGTCACGACTCTTTTATCAGTTCTTTGTCCTCTTCTTTCCCTTCGTCTCCAGCCAGAAATTTGGGTTCATGTATGGAGGGAGGTTGGAAAGATGTTTCCAGTTGCGTGTGCCGGCTACCTAAAGTAGTGGCAAATACAATATTCGCCAGCCCTATACTGATCAGCTGAAGCAGCATGGAGTTAACGCTTTCAGTCCAAACCTTGTTTGAAAGTGCAGTGATTACTGGTGGGGACTGAACCAGGATGCAAGTCTGGTTTGTAGGCTGCCAAAGGAATGGGACTAAGTACAACACCACTCTCGCCAGACCAGACAAATAACTACCACAGACAAATGAGAAAATATGTGGTGCACACAGAAATAACTCGGCTGTCTTTGGCAATCCGTTACCTATTCAGCCTCAGCAGGTGGGCAGAGGCTGACTTAGACTACCATGGTTTAGTTCTTTGGGTTTTTCCCCCCCTCTTTGTCACTGTTGTTTTCCTAGAAGACCCCAGCGGTCGAAACGCGTTACTTATGTATTTCTTTTTCAGTTCAGAATCGGATTTTTCTCTACATCGACAGGCTCCGGGGTTGAAGCTCCCCAAGGTTGAGAGTTAGTCTATGTAAGAAAGAACGAGAGAACAGATCTACAGGGGTAACATATATCGTATGAATACAGGATACACCAACTTCTAGATCAAATTTCCTTCCTGTCCCCCTTCCCTTCCCCTCCCTTCCCCCTACCCTCACGTCACCGCCTCCACGTCCACTCTATACGACGATCATCAAACAGCCGAGAATCAGGTTTTTCCAGTTGCCCCAAATGAACACCCTGCCGACATAACAGCAGAGCTCGCAAACTTGTGTGATGATGGCAGTCCTACTGACAGCCTACATGGTTGAAGTTGTATGATGGCAGCGCTAATGACAGCCTAAATGGTTGATGTTGTATGATGGGCAGCGGTAATGACAGCCTACATGGTTGACGTTGTATGATGGCAGCGCTACTGACAGCCTACATGGTTGACGTTGTATGATGGCAGCGCTAATGACAGCCTACAGGGTTGACGTTGTATGATGGCAGCGCTACGGACAGCCTACAAAGTTGAAGTTGTATGATGGCAGTGCTACCGACAGCCTACAGGGTTGATGCTGTATGATGACAGTGCTACTGACAGCCTACAGGGTTGATGCTGTATGATGACAGTGCTACTGACAGCCTACAGGGGTGATGCTGTTATGACAGTGCTACTGACAGCCTGCAGGGTTGACGTTGTATAATGGCAGTACTACTGACAGCCTACATGGTTGAAGTTGTATAATGGCAGTGATACTGACAGCCTACATGGTTGACGTTGTATAATGGCAGTGCTACTGACAGCCTACAGGGTTGATGCTGTATGATAGCAGCGCTACTGACAGCCTAAAGGGTGGTGATGTATGATGGCAGCGCTACTGACAGCCTACAGGTTGATGGTGTATGATGGCAGTGCTACTGACAGTCTACATGGTTGATGCTGTATGATGGCAGTGCTACTGACAGCCTGCAGGGTTGATGCTGTATGATGGCAGTGCTGCTGACAGCCTACAAGGGTGATGTTGTATGATGGCAGCGCTACTGACAGCCTACAGGGTTGATGGTGTATGATGGCAGTGCTACTGACAGCCTACAGGGGTGATGTTGTATGATGGCAGTGCTACTGACAGCCTGCAGGGTTGAAGTTGTATGATGGCAGTGCTGCTGACAGCCTACAAGGCTGAAGTTGTATGATGGCAGTGCTACTGACAGCGTACAGGGCTGAAGTTGTATGATGGCAGTGCTACTGACAAACTACAGGGTTGATGGTGTATGATGGCAGTTCTACCGACAGCCTACAGGGTTGATGGTGTATGATGGCAGTGCTACTGACAGCCTACAGGGTTGAAGCTGTATGATGGCAGTGTTACTCACAGCCTGCAGGGTCCGTGCCCACCACACACCATGGTGCTTGTTCTGCCAGAGCAATGCTGGGTTCTCTGTGATCGGTGCTAATTTGGCCATTGAGCGCAGTCCATCTGGAGGTACAGTTAGGACGACACAAATATTGCAAGCAGAATGCACCTGCTGCTTACTGACAATTGGACAAGTGTCTCTGTGATCGGTGCTAATTTGGCCTATAAGCGCAGTCCATCTGGAGGTATAGCTGGGAGGACACTAATATTGCAAACAGAACGTACCTGCTGTTGACTGACAATTGAACAAGACTGTTGATGTTTTCAACACCAAGACGACCTGCCTGCCTGCCTGCTTCTCTCTCTCTCTCTCTCTCTCTCTGTGTGTGTGTGTGTGTGTGTGTGTGTGTGTGTGTGTGTGTGTGTGTGTGTGATGTCCGATTTGAATATAGCTGCGTTTCCTTTAGCAAAGCTGGAAAATCAACCAGCCAACCTGGCTTTAAACGCTAAGAAACAGGGGATTCATTTTCCCTGGCTTTACACTTCTCAGTTGTTTTTCTTCGACGTTTTTTCCGTGTTTAATAGATGCCAAACCGGTTCCTATCTGTGCGGTTTTCTGTGTATTTTGAATGCCGTTCGAAAATTGCCCCGGCGTCTTGTTTATCCAAAACATTCCTATCATGAAAACTAACAGCTGCAAAGTGATGATAAGCCTTTTTTTTTATTCTATATAAAGCTTTTACCACCCTTCCATCTCCTTTCGCAAACGCATGTCGCCCGAAGCGTCTGTGCTCACGAATGGAACTCGCCGGCCCTTTTCACAACACTGGTTTTAGCTCGTGAATATTTAGATGCAGATTCCTTTTATTTGAATAAAAAAGGAAAACTGCACGTTTGGCCCTGCCTGCTCTATGACTGCACGTGTATCAGAAAGAGAAAGGAAGCATGGTGCAGAGAGAGAGAGAGAGAGAGAGGGAGAGAGAGACAGAGAGAGAGAGAGAGAGAGAGAGAGAGAGAGAGAGACTTCCGACCTAAATTTACCTACGTTTCCATTAGCACAGCTGAAAAATCGTCGATCAGCCTGGCTTCAAACGCCGAGGATGGGGGATATCGCTTACCCTGGCTTTATAATTTTCAGCTGTGTGTGTGTGTGTGTGTGTGTGTGTGTGTGTGGGGGGGGGGGGGGGGGGGGGGGGGGGGGGGGGGGGTTGGCTGGTGGTTACAGTGCTTTCCTTATTTTTCTTGATGCCAGTCAGGATTCCCTTCTGGGTCTTCTTATTGCCGTTTCAAAAGGTGTCTCGACGTCTCGTTAAGCCAGGACATTCCATTCATGGAAACTAACATTTACAAACGAAAAGAAAAAGGAAATGCAACAAACTTTCATTTTATTTAATTTTCATTCAATAGATCTGTCACCCGTTCCATCGCCCTTTCCAAAAGGCAACTCAAGAAACGTTTATGCTCCCCCGAATGGATCTCCCCGTCCCTATTGACAACATTGGTGAAACACTCGTGGTGATTTAGATGTAGATGTCTTTCATTTTCTTGGCATTCAAAAAAAAAAAAAAAAAAAAGAAAGAAAAGAAAAGAAAAAGACACAAAAAACAACCCCCCCCCCCCCCAACCAACCAAACAAAAAGTGTGCGTGTGTATGCCCGTCCTTTGAGTACACGTGTGTGAGAGAGAGAGAAAGGCAGCGTGGCCATGAGCATGGATGCAAGCTTCAACCTTTTTTTTTTTTTTTGCCCCAGGCGTCCCTTGAATCGTTCATGTCCACGCTTTCCGCTATTTTTTTTTTCTCGTAGATGGGACATCAAAGAAGGTGGCCAACTACATCCATCTGCGGATAGGAAAAAAAACAAAAACTGACAGTTTGCTCGTTCCGTTTTTTTTTTTTTTTTTTTTCTATTTCCATCTCAGCAGCTAGCGTTTAGCAGCACGCCTGATAACAGCACTCTCCAAGACAAAACAACTGCCACTGTGTGGCGTCAACACAAAATATGAACAAGGTAAATACAGAGTGTAAAGGACTTCGGAGCATCTCTTTACAAAGGTAGATTGCACTCTGTAATTTTTCTTTTACATCAAAAGGATCTCGTCAAAAACGTCTATGACTACAGCTCAGCTGACACTCGCGGCCTTCTCGGAGCTGTAAACTGTCTTCGTCTCTCTCTCTCTCTCTCTCTCTCTCTCTGTAAACAGCCAGAGAACTGTCACCTCATTCTCCCGCACCACCACGGCTTCCAGTGTGATTAGCGCTCCTCCACCGCTCAGTGCATGTTCGCAAAACAGTGTATATACTCATGCTGGTCCACCTGCCCATACTGTGCCTGTGACATCGGACAAATTGAATGGTTACCGGTCCAGAGGAATTGTCTCTGCCGACCATTCCTCCGTTCTAGACCCTGTGGATACATGGAACTCCGACGATGTTGAAAGTCAGTCTCTCTCTCAGCCCTTGTTTCAGTCCCAGCAGTCTCCTTTAGTTAGTGACCAGTCCCCTACCTGTTCTCACTCATTCCTCAAGTTTCATATGAAAACGAAACCCCAATTAAATCTCCATGCCACCCACCTCAAACCCGAAGCAGAGCCAGATGTCGCCAAACACACCTGACAGACACATTCACTACCACAGGCCCTAGACACACTCCTCGTACAGCCCTGCCCCCTCCAGTAGCTAGGAATTCGGCCTGCCTGTGTTTCAAATCACCCTACGGCTCAACAATCTGGCATTTTAAAAGATGCCAAAACATTACGCTTCTTGACTTATAACGTGGAAGGTATGTCAACAGTATATGATCTTGAGATTCGCTCTTTTGTGTCTGTTTATGATTTCATTCTTTTCGTTGAAACTTTTTCAGATTCCTTCCCAAGTCACTTGTTTCCTTATCATGATGTAATATTTCTCCTGGTATTCAAGTTTCTGATTCCCTTACCGCTAGACTGTCCGGTGGAATTGCACTTCTTGTAAAGAAAAAGCTGACTAGATTTATTACACATATCACAATTGAATATGACAACTGCTTGGTTCTTAAGATGTCGAAACTACTAATGGGTTTTTATTCTGACTGTTTCTTGATTGGTTTGTATATCTCACCTTCAAATAGTGTTTATTATGCTGAAATTGAAACTGAAACTTAATGGTTTATGTTTTTTTGATAACTGTATCGCTGATTTATTTGAAGAATATGGCGAACTACCTCTCTCATTTTTTTGGAGATTTGAATGCCAGAACAGGCAATGGTAATGTTTCTGACTTCTCCATAGACGACTTTATTGGTGAAAATGCAGAGTATTCAAAGCTGTGTACACGATTTCGTAGGGAGTCAAAGGATGGTGTTACAAATGAATTTGGTAAATATTTACTTCAATATGTGATCAATATAACCTGATTATAATGAACGGACTTGTTTTGGGTGATGAGGGGGGGGAAACTTCACTTACATTGTCTATAATGGTGTAGTGTTATTGATTACTTTATTGTGTCTGAATGTATGTTTCATGCGGGGTCATATTTAAACGTTATTCCCAGAACTGACTCAAAACATATGCCTGTAGAATTATTTCTTGAAGTACCTAAGGCCATTGAATTGAAACCCACCTCGTCCCATTCTACGATAAGTAAAGTTACTAAGTTTGTGTGGAATAATGAAAAAAAAAAGATTATTGTGCAATGTTTAATGATAATGATGTTAAGAAACTAATTCAAGATGCTAGTAATTTAAAAGATGTTGATATTGATGCCTCATTAGCCTCATTCATTGGCGGTCTCAAGATGGCTGGAAAAAGTATGTTAAAGACGTTTAGGCTAGATAGTTTCAGACAAAAGCCATGGTTTGACAGAGAATGTGCAGAAAAAAGACGTGAAGTACGTAAAGCTTTACGAACATTTCGCAGAGTTTGCGACAGTATTGTACAAAATGATGTTGACAATGATAGTAAAAAGCTCCCAAGTGGACGATCTTGACCTCGCTGGAAACAGAACAACATCCCACTGCAGAATTTCCTGATGTTCTTGATGACTTAACCCCCCATCCCCCCCACCCCATCCCACCCCAATCCGTGTAGGTTTACGTGTTTGTCCTCTTCTCCTCTACAATTAAGGATATACCCTTCGCCTGTCTCTATCTTAATATTGTTCTTCTCTATCTTATATAGCACAGGGCAAGATATGCCAGGAATATTCTGTTCGTCTCAAGTGTCAATTTCTCTCCAGGTTTCCCACCTACCTATTAGTGAACTCAGATTAAAGTCGTGATACACTTTTTTTTGTTGTAGTCACAAATATACACCAGGCGACAGTAGAAAGTTCTCCAAAGTTGAATTCAAATCATGTTCTGTACACACCAGCCGACCGCAAAGGGCCATATCATATCTGCCATTTTATCAAATCTGCCGGGAAAGAAAAAATATGCTGACTGTAACATAACAAGAATGAAACTGGGGTTGAATTCTATGTACATTAAATTGCCTCAAATAAAGGCCTCAGGTCTCCACCTCTTATAAAGTGATATGTGAAAATACCTTTCATGTTTATTGTTTAGCAGTTTCTTAAGGTTTTTTTTACAGATGTCTTTTTGATTTATTACAGATAAAAAAAAATGCAGAGATAGCGAAAAAAAAAACCCATCTTGGCCACAAGACGTAAGAGTAGTATTTAGTTTTACCTCTTTTAAAACAAACTGTCAAACCAAAACTAAGCAAAAGGGAAAAACGGCAAAAAAGGAGAATACTAACTTATGCCATGTTTGTTTTTCTTACTGACCCTTTTGGATCTGGATCATTCTTATTATTCGCCTGCACGCGAGTGCGAACCAGAGAGAGAGAGAGAGAGAGAGAGAGAGAGAGAGAGAACTGAAGTGCGCGCGCGCGCGCGCGTGTGTGTGTGTGTGTGTGTGTGTGTGTGTGTGTGCAAGGCAGGGAGACGAGTGAAGATGTCGTGGTCGAAATAAAGTGACAAGTTCTAAATCCGTGTCCGCTACTCATAATTGGCAACATTAGAAACCGACACAGCTTTTTTGCAGCCTTCTGCCCTTCCCCATCCCACCCCTCCCCCTCCACCACCACCCCCCTCCTAAAAATAGACTGAGGTCAAAATCGATCTCTTGTCTCGTCTTCCTCGGGCATACTGGTGGACATTTCAGTCTCGGGATTCCTGGATGGGTTCCCACGCACTCACGCACGCACACAAACACACACACACATATACACACATGGACGCGCGAACGAGCATACACACGCACGCGCGCGCGCGCGCGCACACTCACACACACACACACACACACACACACACTTAGAGCGCTGCAGAATTTCATTTCAGTGTTGGAGGGGCATGTTAACGCTATCCCTCCCTATACACCGGATGCCAGTGTATGCCTGCTGTGACGGGAATCGTCTGGAACAGAGCTGCGCGTTTGCGACAACAGTTACGTTTACAGCACCGGTTAGGTTTGCGGCACACCGCTCCATATTGCCAGTGAACGAAGTCTAGCAAGGTTGGCGCAGTCGTGTACTAGTCTGGTGTGAACGTGGGCTTAATGCACTGATTTGGTTTCATTTTACACCGAAAACACACACACACACACATACGCATACACACACACACACCAAAATAAACGACAAAATATAAATGACAGACGGAGTAAGTGAAAACAGTACAAGT
>JADBJO010004739.1:32500-42500 GCA_016801955.1 Conus betulinus | reverse complement strand
CGAATCACAAGACAAAACACGACGCGTTTTGACCGCTTGGGTCTTCTTCGGGCAAGATAAACAACACACAGGACAATGGAAATGAAGAACTTCACAAACTTTTCTTCTTGTTCTGTCTCTCTTTCTTTCATTTTCTCGTGTACGTTCAGGAGTCTACCTTTCTCTTGTCGCACAAGGCCAACAACAATGATGCCAATGATCATCAATGGAGCGTCAGGTGTGGAATGGCGACCAAAATTTCATTTCCGCTCGTCCATTTTAGCAGTATCATATCAAAATATGTGTGTGTGTGTGTGTGTGTGTGTGTGTGTGTGTGTGTGTGTGTGTGTGTGTGTGTACGTGTGTGTGTGTGTGTGTGTGTGTGTGTGTGTGTGTGTGTGTGTGTGCGCGTGTGCGCGCGCGTGTGTGTGTGTGTGTGTGTGTGTGCGCGCGCGCGCGCACGCGTGTTCATGCGTGTGTGTGTGTGTAAGAGGACATGCGCGTGAGGGTTGGAGATCAATCGTGTGAGTTCACACATTCACGCCTATCAAAAAGAGTTGGCAAGGCAAGCTGCGTGAAAATGAGATTGATGGAAAAAGCATCAGCACATTTAGTCTAGCTGAGAATCAAACGAGTGATCTGAGATGCTAGGAAAGGAAAGGAAGCTCCCCCCTCTCTCCCCCCCCCATATAAATTCCTTTCAAACACACACACACACATGCACACAAAACGTACCCTCATTCATTCTTTCTTACCATGCCTCCCTTGGTCGTATCTCTTTCTCTTTCTCTGTCTTTTTCTCTCCGCGTTTCTCCCTGTCAAATCAATATTTACATAGGCTGAGAAAGACAAATTACGCCATCTTTTTTTCCCCCCCCCCCCCCCCCCCATGTCAATTTTCGCTTCTTCCCCTCAATTTCCATTCTCCACCCTCGTTTACGATTTCGCACACATACACATCCCACGCACTTCAGCACATAATTGGTTGCAGTCCGTATACCTGCTCCGATATCAGCCTCAAGCCTATCAGATCTTATTTTCTTTTGGGGGGCCCATTTCTCGCCAGACCCACACCTTACCCCCTCTCCCACTCTTGTACACACTTGACCTTTACAGAAACAGGATCTGGGTCTCTCAGTGAAGCGCTCCAACGAGTGTGTTTATGATGCGTGATGTTCCTGCGGCAATCCGTGGGGGGGGGGGGGGGGGGGGGGGGAGGGGGGGGGAGGGGGAGGGGGGGGGCTTCCCAGTTTGAGACAGAAAGAAAACAAGACAACAGAATAACACTCTCTATCTCTCTCTTGCGAGAAATTCAGCTTTCTTTTCAATTTTTTTTTATCTCCTACTTTAATTTTCTTCTTTTTTTTTCTTCTTGTGTGCATCCACAAATTTACACTTTTACTTGCTCCTTTAGTTTTTTTTTCGTGTACATCCAAAGATCCACTTTCCTTTTTCTTTATGCACGTGACAAACAAAAGCAATGTTAAAGATGTTTATGGTAACATTGTGGGGCGCAAGTTCGTCCTTTGTTTCTACTATTCCAGTGATGACAACGCTATAGGAAGTGTGTGTGTGTGTGTGTGTGTGTGTGTGTGTGTGTGCGTGCGTGCGTGTGTGTGCGTGCGTGCGTGCGTGCGTGCGTGCGCGTGTGTGTGTGTGTGTGTGTACGCTCGTGTATAATGTGTGTGTTTGTGTGTGTGTGTGTGTGTGTGTGCTGTGTGTGTGTGTGTGTGTGTGTGTGTTGGTGTGTTTGTGTGTGTGTGTGTGTGTGTGTGTGTGTGCGTGCGTGCGTGCGTGCGTGCGTGCGTGTGTGCGCGCGCGCGTGTGTGTGTGTGTGTGTGTGTGTGGTGTGTTGGGATTGGGGGGGGGTGTTAGTGTGGGAGGTGGGGGGCATAGTCAAACGTCGGGAAACGGACAGCATGTTACAAACAACATTTCCTGCTTCTTCTGGTGGAACAGCAGCCGGTCAGCATTCACAGAGAGAGCACACTGTGTCCTGAAGAAAATCAAAAGAACAACTCTATAGTAGCCTTGGAAAGGCAAGTCCTCCCACCCCCTGACAAATCAACCAGCATCCCTTTTAGCTGCACACACTCACTCACCTAACGCATACCCTTGTGCGCTTCACACACATACTCCCTTCCCTTCCTCTCCCTCAGGTCTCCCTCTGCTATGCCCTTCCTGCCCCGTCCTTCCTTCTCTGTCTCTTTCTCTCTGTCAAATGAATACTTCTGAAAGGTCGAGGAACACAAATCATTCGATCTGATTTGTTTTTAAAATTCCGTCTCGCTATATCCACGTCAAATCCACCCTGCATCCTCCACTTCTCCCCCCCCTCCCCTACCACACACGCACGCTCACACACACATACACGCACATACATACTCACGCACACTACAAACACTCGAACACAGGCACGCGTGCGCGCGCGCGCGCGCGCGCGCACACACACACACACACACACACGTCAACACATGACACGTACCTGCACCCGTCCACATCAACAACCTGATCACAGATGGTGTTCCCGCACCTGTCCCACCCCAAAGCCTTGGAAGCCCAGCAGCTCTCTCTCTCTCTCTCTCTCTCAGGATGACATCTCGCCCACCCACACTGCTGTGCATGGTTGACCTTTACGGAAACTGGGTCTGGGTCTGGGTCTGGGGCTGTTGTGTGGGCCGCTTTCTACACCGCATGATGCTTGCATTGGACGTTTCTGTATGCACTTTCGAAAAGCATAGACGCAAAGTAACGATAAACAACGACAACAACATTATAGTGATGATAATAATAGGAACAAGAACAATAATGAATTTATAATAATAATGATAATGATATTGTAATAATAATAATAATAATAATATAGTAGTAGTAGTAGCAGCTGTAGTAATAGTATAAGTAGTAGTAATAGAAGTAGTAATAGTAGTAGTAACAATAACAATGATAGTAGTAATAATCATAATATATTAGTAATACTACGACTAATGGTGATGACAACAACAAACAATAATAATGATAATAGCAACAAGAGCAGCCAACCTTTCTTTGTCCTTCTCATGATGCATTCTTTTGAATTAAAGGGAACATGTGGAATGACTTCCGGGTGACTCTGAACCTTGTCACAGCCCAGTACGGCTGGCGACACCTCAACCTTGGCACTTTCGCACTGCTGGGGATTTTTTTTTAACCTTCATAAGTGACACAAGGGCAAGAAAGCCCGGCAACAACGACCTCGGGATATGGGGAAAAACAAAACAGACAAAAAAAAAACAAACAAGCAAACAAAAAAACACAAAGAAACAAACAAAACGCGTCTGTTTTTCTTCGCATTCTTTTTGATGAAAAGAGATTACAAGAGTCGATCTATTCTGGACCGATCGGTTTGGTAGACAATTTCTTCCCACAATCACTTCCGAGAAAAAAAAAAGCCGGACGGAACAAGATTTACATTCAGATTTAACGCCGATCCTCATTTACACGCTGTGGCCTAAGATGGTGGTGGTGGGGGGGGGGGGGGGGGGGGAGGGGGGGAGGAGGTGGGGGGAGGGGGGGGAGGGGGGGAGGGGGGGGGGGGCAGTGGGACCAATAAGCATACACTATACACATGCCACCACCAAAAATGACTGCCCATTTTGCATGACAGAGAATACGCCAGGTTTTATGGCCTTCGCCGTGGGAATGGAGATTTTGAAGCCGGTAAATGCGCGGCCGGGTTTCAACCATTTGAGCCGTGGACCGGCGTCTCTGTGGGTATGCTTTTAGTGCTGCTGGCTGGCACAGAGTGCTTCTTTGATGAGCCATTCCAGGGGGACCCTACAGCGATACATTTCTTATCAACTACGAATAGACCAACGAAATGAAACGTTATTGCCATCCTGTCTAGCCTTGCATCCAAAGCGAAAAAAAAAAAAGAAAAAAAAAAAAAAAGGAAAAATCTACCAGCCGTGCCTTCAAAGAAATGGAAAAAAAAGGAAACAAAGCATCAAATATCGGAGGTCTGTGCGAGTAATCAAGCTGTCACTACGTTTCATTTTTGTTTTTGAGCCGGTGAGCGAAAGCAGTTTGAGGAAATGAATAAGCTGTGCATCAGCTGTGTGTGCATAACAGCACCGCAATTCAAACAGTCACAACATCAGGTCAGATTTGCCTTAACAGCAGGCTCGTCTTTTAGGTCAATGGTCATTAGCTGAAAAATGTCCTTTGCAATCATTAGTGGATAGCGTTTGTGCCAAATCTGAAGTTGTGGACTTTGAATCTGCTGCGTCCAAGGACTAGAACCAGTGGAATGTCGCCCGCCACACGTGCTTTCAGAGGTACAGCCCTCTGGTGGGGAATGGAACATGTAAAACACAACCAGTAAGACAACATGAGACAGGCCAGAAATTTCTCCGAAACGAACCTTGGGACCGAGTTTTCAACGCTGTAAAAGAGAGCCGGGTGACCTACCAGTTGAGCCAACGTGTCATATCGGTGTCCATTCCCATCCAAAGTGCCTCCCACCCTCCAGTCTCCACCCCTCCTCTCACGGCCACTTTATGGCCTATCACAGAAAAGACACGGCATCGCTTCAGTCGTCTTCAGACCTGGCGGGAATGGACTGCCCTGACTGATGACTTGGTGTGGGGACTCTCTTCGTGATGGAATCACCGTCGACATTTTGAACCTGTAAAGATCTATAGGCGGGTAGTTAGATATGCAGACTCTAAGTTGGTTTTAAGTTTGGTTAAAAAAAAAAAGTGAATAAAAGTGTGTGTGTGTGTGTGTGTGTGTGTGTGTGTGTGTGTGTGTGTGTGTGTGTTTGTGATTGGTGTGGTTTTAGATAGATACACAGTTAGAAATCATGATCTACTCAACAGACAGCCATGAAGACAGACAGGCAAACACGATAACAGGCCGACTGATCTACCCTGGAGATCGCAGACGCCTAATGTGGGAGGATTGTCATAAAAGTTGTGCACAGGTTTGTTAAGTATCATGTAACGGCTTGACACTGTCACACGTTTGCGCGCGCGCTGCCCGCCTCTCTCGACCTTCTCCCTACCAAGGAAACCAGACTTTCTTTACAGCCTGTACTTCAGTGTTATTATACCAAGACTGCTCACTATGGCTTCTTACTATACATCCAACCAGACCGGCAATCCAAAGGCACTGGATGTCTCTGGTCGAGGCAACAGAAGAGACACAACACACCGCTGCTCAGTCACTGTCACAAGTGTTGCAGTGGCGCCTGTCCATGTTCTGATCAAGCACACGCAGGGAACCACACACCTGCTACCGGACTGCGAACAATGATGACACAGTAGAGAGCTACACTGAGTAAACGTCTCCCTTCGATGGACGCCACCATGTCCATCCAACGACAGCCGCCCATTAACTGCTGACAGAGACGGCCGACAGCACAGGTGTGTACGATGGAAGTGAAACATCATGAAATTAGATATCTTCTTTTTCATATGTTCCACTGTGGTCTGAAGACCAAGTATCGGGTCAAGACTATACGAGTCATTTTTTTTTACAACATGCCACACCGTCAATCAGGCCCGAGAGATACAGACCCCTGCAGCGCTGGTCAGGAAATGACAGCAATGCTGTATAGTGTCTGTCCATCAAGTTGATGAAACTCGACCGCGCGTTTTCCAGTCATTCCGTACAAGCACTTAACAACTCCAGATTAAATTTTGCCCCTAGGCCTACTATCAAATCCTACAGAAATATGTCACCCCCTCCCCTGCAAACCTTTCACTACCCCTACTTACCAGCGTAGTAACACCAGCACTGCGCTGTGGTGTAGGCAAGACAAATCTATATCTCTTCTAAAAACCCGCCAACAGAAGCTGAAGATATTTGAAACTAGAAACCAAACCAACAAACAAACCTCTCACATCTGCGCAACTCACGAGTAGTTTGTACATAAAATAATGCTCCCCACACATTGTTTTCATGATGTAGTTTTTTCTCCCTGACAGATTTTGAAATGGTATTTATACTCAATCGTTTTAGAGGAAAATAAACCCCCCCCCCCCCCTCCCCCAGCTGTTGCCAATTGTTGAAAGTTTGATGAACTAGTGAACTAGTGATGTGTATTGGACTTTGCAGCCGTACTGGACTTTCTCAGCCGACACTGTACTCTCTCTCTCTCTCTCTCTTTTTTTCAAGCATTCCTAAAAACGAGTTTTTTTTTTAAACCAATGACACATCAGGTAGTGATTTAGTCAGATAGCTTTTCATTTCATTAAAGTAAGCATAACCGCTTCGTCATTTCCCCCCCCCCCCCCCCCCCCCCTTTTTTTTTTTCCCCTCTTCGTTTTTGGTGCAAAAAAAAAAGCAAAATCTCTTGAAATGATTTTACCGATGATACAAACACAGGGAAACTGGAGACACAATACAGTCCACTATATTCTGTTGAGAAGCGCGCGTTACAGATTGAACTTCACGATTATGGTCTAGTCTCAAGCTGTTGCGTGGGCCGGTCAAAACGGACTCACGGACGAAAATAAATCGCTGGAGGTACGTACAGGCAGACGTGTGGGTTGCGTGTCTCTCTCTGAACCTTCCGACACCTGACAACGTCATCGAGTGTATGACGCACAAACACACTGAATGAGAACCCAAGTATGACAACGGCGTACTTGCAGTCATGACCTTTAAAAGTGCGTACTACAAGTTCAAACGTACATCCACTAAAAGCTGGAAATCTCCCCGTTATCTGATGATGGCATGTTGCTTTACCAAGTGACCATGTTCGAACCGCATGGGAAATGACAGACCTAGACTTGGTGGTGCCCTCCGTGGGATGGAGGGGGGGGGGGGGGGGGGGGGGAGCTCACACTCAAGCCGGTTCTGAGACTAAGCAAATATTGTCGTCAGTTGGGGGCTTAGTAGGTGGTGTCCTGCGTATGTTGGATCAGAACAGGCACCATTGAACACCGCCGAAGTGTCTCTCGGCAACTGTGCTGTGTCTCCTCCGGTGAGTTGCCTCTTAAAGACCTGAAATTGGTTGCTCCCTGTTGATTGCTGATGCCGTGGTTTTTGGTGGGCTGGGCCGGGCTGCATCTGTGGACGGAGGTGACGGAATGAGCGGTGTGGGTACAATGCCACGCAGCAGGCACAGAAAAATGGGACAGACAACAACAATCACAGTCCTCTATCGAACCGGATTTCGCAGTGGAAACCAGGAGTACGGTTCCCATCAGATAATAATCCGACTTCATTCAGCAGATCCCATTTCCATTCAGTTGTTCAGCTTCTCTGGAAGCACTCCACCGTGTAATCAGACTGATGGGACCAAGATGTAATGGTGGCGAGGGCTGCCCGCAGGCACACTGCACTGGCCAGGTCTTGTCAGTAGGAAGATAAGAAGACATCACATCCTGCACTCAAACACTCACAGAAACGAAAGAAAAACAAACAAAGCGACAGAAAGCAACCCACGACCTTACACTGCCGCACTACACAGCCTGGGTCTCACCCGTTCATGTGCTGGATGAACTGAAGGAAGGAGGCGACAACAGGCAGAAGGTCGAGTGTGCGTGAGTGAGTGTGCAACAATGCGGGGTGTGTGTGTGTGTGTGTGTGTGTGTGTGTGTGTGTGTGTGTGTGTGTGTGTGTGTGCGTGTGTGTGTCTGTGCGACTGTGTGTGCGTGCGTATGAAAGTGTGTGCGCATGTGTCTGTGTATGTGTGTATGTATGTATGTATGTATGTATGTATGTATGTATGTATGTAGTATGTATGTGTTAGTAAGTATGTATATGTGTATGTGTGTATATTTTTTGTGTGTCTGTGTCTGTATCTATGTTCATGTATGCATGTGTGTACATACATATGTATGCATGTGTGCGTATACATATGCACGCATGTACGTGCGTATGCATCCATGCATGTATTCATGTATGCATGCATGCATGTTTGTGCTATGAGAACAAGTTCCAAAAATATATGGCCAAACGCCTGTGACTGAATCACGCAGTGTCATCACACAAAGATGACAGTAAGTGCCATCTGTTCTTTACATACTATGCATAAGAACGTAGTGCCGGGGCTTTTCCAGCCCAGAGATGCACATCAGTCAATGCAATCAGGCGGCAAAATAGTTGACTCTTTCATTCACGGTTGGCGTAGCCTTGAAAAAGTCATCTGTTAGATTGGCACCGACATGACAACTGTTGATCAGACGCTAAGGCGCCAGACAGAGAGACAGACAGACAGAGAGAGAGAGAGAGAGAGAGAGAGAGAGAGAGAGAGAGAGAGAGAGAGAGAGAGAGAGAGAGAGAGAAAGAGACATAGTCAGAAAGACAGGCAGAAAGAGAGACAGGCAGAGACAGACAGAGAACAGACAGACAGACAGACAGAGACAGAGAAGCGAAAGCAAGAGCTCGGTGGAACGGAGGGAGACAAACAGCAGACAGGAAGATGAGATAGGACGGTAGGAAAAGGACAGGACAGGGAGACGGACAGAATGTGGTTATCAAGAGCTGTCACAAAGACAAACGTCAGCTCACGTTCCCTTAAAACGCTGAGATGCCGGCGGAAAATGTGGTTTGGGTGTACAGGAGGCTGGGGGGGGGGGGGGGTGGGGGAGGCGAGGAGGGGGAAGGACGGGAGGAACTGGGAGGAGGTGGGGGTGGGGGTAAGTCAGGCATAGCAAAGGCAGGAACGATGGAAGAAGAGAAGGAAAGGTTTCAAACTGGATCTCTCCCCCACCCCATCCTCCTTTCCTGTCCTGTTCCATCTTTGATGCCTTCTTCCAAATACTCAAGCATCGTCTTAGCCTCCACGTATATTTCTTTCACGGAGAGGTTAATTAATGTGGTGATGCGGTGTGCACTTCACCAACTCTCTCTCTCTCTCTCTCCCCTCTCTCTCTCTCACTCACTGCGCACGCGCGTTGCGTGTGTGTGTATGTGTGTGTGTGTGTGTGTGTGTGTGTGTGTGTGTGTGTGTGTGTGTGTGAGTGTGTGTGTGTGGCGTGTGTGTGCGTGCGTGTGTGTGTGTGTGTGTGTGTGCGTGCGCGCGCGCGCACGCGCCAGCGCCAGCGCATGATCGCGTGCGTGCGTGCTTGCGTGCGTGCGTTGCGTGCGTGCGTGCATGTACAGATAAAGCTATCAACATTATAATACACTATTTCGTTTTCTTTAAAAACTAATCGTACGTGTACAGTTGCGCGAAAAAAAATCGACGCACTGAACGACGGAACGGGTCAATAAGAGGTCGCACTGCACGTCTACCGGATGCACTTTGGACTTAATTAATCTAATTCCATTTCTGCGTCATTTCAAGGATCCCCCGATTAGTCCTCCAAAGGTAGGGAGTTATGGCACTGTACAGCATACTGAACCCGGGATCAATGTAATCAAACGCCAATGGTGTTGGGCACCGATCCCAGCATCCTGTTGTAGTTAGTTAGTTTCTCAACAGCGAGTGGTTCTCTTTGCAGGCGGTGCGTTCACTGGCGTCTGCTGGGGATGCTGGTTTTATTGCCTTTTTTTTTTTCTCTTTTTTTTTTTCCCTGCCCGCCAGGTACACTGCACAATATAAACTGGTAAACCGATCTGAACAAAACTTCTTGAAGGAAGTGCAAGTTTTAAATCATGACAGCTTAGCCGACTTGACCAGAACCTTTTTTTTTTTAAGGAGGGCGACCTGAACTCGCAAAGGAAGAGACATCACAACATTAACGGCAACAAAAAAAAAAATATTCATATGCTCGAGTAAAAAGTAACCAAGGCAGTTTTTGACATGTTACGCAAACAGCTACTATTTTACGGTGACAAATAGGCTGAGGAGACGTATGAGCGAATAGACACCGCACAATGGACAACTCGGGACATAGCGCACACTATTTTCACTATCTAGTCGCGAAATTACAACAAAAAAAGCTGGTATGTCAAATTGCTATTAATTAAAAAAAAAAAATATAAAGTGTCCAGAACAAAGACAGAACAGTCCACGATGGGGGGGGGGGGGTGGTGGAATAGTACATAACAGTTAAATTTTTGAAAAAAAAAAGATAAAAGTCAGAGT
>JADBJO010004739.1:17500-25000 GCA_016801955.1 Conus betulinus | reverse complement strand
ATTTATTTATCCACCAATTCTTTATTTCTTATCTAGGATCTTCTTCGTTCAAATTTTTATCGTTTGTTCAACGTGTTCATTGTTTGGCTTCTCTTGTTATCGATTTTGACAGTAAAGTTGTTGCCTGTTTTGGCAGCAGCATTTTTATGTAATAAAATCCGGAAGGTTTTTTTTCCCATCATCTCTCTCCTCCCTTCACTCTTTTGCTTCTACAGTACTTAACCTAATTCGACCTCAAACTATAGCTATTCTGAAACTGATTTCAAAGTTCCTACCGGTCATCATTCACATTTGCTTTGAATTCAACTCTTGAACAGCGTCATGATATCACGCTGTGTACAATAATTTGTCTGCAAAAAAAGTTTTCGACATTGCAGAGTGTTTTGTTTTGTTTAAACTCATAACTCTTGTGCTTATAAGTCCTCTATACAACTGATAACATCCAAATAATGGTAAGAACCTCCCCCCCCCAAATTGTAGGAAAGACGTCAAAACAAGCCTAGCAGAGCACGGCCCGTTCTTCTTTGACAGACAGGAGACCCTTGTTATCTTCCGTACGCTATTGACGAAGAGCGTGCGTATATGGGAGGAAGGGAGCAGGAGGAAGGCGGGGGGTGGGTGGTGGGTGGGGTGGGGTGGAGGGGTAGATGGAGCTCCAGAGTTGCCTGTCATGACCCTCCCCTTGGGAGGTGAGGTTTGTCCAGAGGAGAGAGATAAACAGCTGTGTCAGGGGAGACAATGTCAGAGGGAGGGGCTGCGTTCGGCCGCCAGACAGGCCGGAAACACCCGCTTCCTCCCCAGCAGGAAACAGCGCTGGAAGCGTGCTGGGAGGCAGGGGGTGGATTCCGCCTTCAGTGTCTGTGGTGGACTGGGGGCTGGGAGGAATTACTGGAAAGGAACCTACAATTAAGAGTTCCAGTATCAGCTTTGAGTTCCAGTCGGTACCATCACCGGTTTACTTCTCACGTAAAAAGAGGGGCAAAATACACAACTCTCCACTCTACTTGCAGAGGACAAGCAAATACCTCGTTCTCAGAGCCAGATTTGTTGCAACACGAGGAGCTGAATTCTGCTGGATGTTTCTTGTAAGTGATGTATTACCTCCTTGTCTGTCACAAACTTTGCTCTCTAAGCACTTTATGTTAAAGACAGCGTAAGTGATGTAGAAACTCTATTTCGGCGTAATGTTTCTCCAGTTATCTTCTCACACAAAGCACACAAATCAGCAGGGTTCTTTATCAGGTGATGGGGAAAAATCACGATTAGGTAAATGTAAGCTGATCCCTGAAATGATTTAAAACAGTCCAGTTTATCTGCTAGGACCTCTGGCCGCAGTAACTTAGCAGACACTGATCAGTACCTATAGGATTTGGGATGTAAAAAACTGACATACGTGACTTACTTTCTTTATAGTAGTTTAACTCACATCAGCCAGTACCTATCGGCATGACTGAAAAACACTAGGCACCACTCCTGACCACATCATGGCTGTTCCATAGTAAATGATTCCACTTGGCTTACATAACCTACCCACCCACTCCCATTCACATTTACTCATCACCTTATTCACTCCCTACGTTAGCAGTTGCAGTTCTCCATCAGTAGAAGAAGATATTCTGCTTTGCTTCCCCTACATGCCAACGTTTTGTTCATTTTTTTGCAAGGGCACTATGCAACAGTATGCACTGCATGCAGAGATTCTTTCCCCATAGTAGTAACAATCATGCTGACACAACAAAAAAAGAGAAAACAACAAAATTATGCAGGAGAAAGGTAAGGGTAAGGAGGGTGAACGCCTGGAATCCCGTGGTTTCCAGAATATTAGGATACCTGAAACGTCAATGTCTGTGTGCTGTGGCGCTCTGCCCAACTCTACATGGAAACGTCAACGTCTGTGTGCTGTGGCGCTCTGCCCAACTCTACATGGAAACGTCAACGTCTGTGTGCTGTGGCGTTCTGCCCAACTCCACATGAAAACGTCAACGTCTGTGTGCTGTGGCGCTCTGCCCAACTCTACTTGGAAACGTCAACGTCTGCGTGCTGTGGCGCTCTGCCCAACTCTACATGGAAACGTCAACGTCTGTGTGCTGTGTGGCGCTCTGCCCAACTCTACTTGGAAACGTCAACGTCTGCGTGCTGTGGCGCTCTGCCCAACTCTACATGGAAACGTCAACGTCTGTGTGCTGTGGCGCTCTGCCACACTCCACATGAAAACGTCAACGTCTGTGTGCTGTGACGATCTGCCCAACTCCACACGGAAACGTCAACGTCTGTGTGCTGTGGCGCTCTGCCCAACTCCACATGGAAACGTCAACGTCTGTGTGCTGTGGCGCTCTGCCCAACTCTCTACATGGAAACGTCAACGTCTGTGTGCTGTGGCGCTCTGCCCAACTCTACATGGAAACGTCAACGTCTGTGTGCTGTGGCGCTCTGCCCAACTCTACATGGAAACGTCAACGTCTGTGTGCTGTGGCGCTCTGCCCAACTCCACATGAAAACGTCAACGTCTGTGTGCTGTGGCGCTCTGCCCAACTCCACATGGTAACGTCAACGTCTGTGTGCTGTGGCGCTCTGCGCTTTGACTGACCTGGCTTAATATATGTTCTAGGTCCACGGAACTCTATGAAACTCGCCCCCCCCCCCTTTTTTTTTAAATCCTGATATGGTCTCTGTCGTCGCGTGGCTTAAGCCATGTCTCACTCAGAGGTCCTTCACTCTTCAAACAGACCAATGGTCACGGACATTAGTGTCAGTTGTGGTCACTGACTTTCACTGCTTTATAACTGATTTAGGGACTGGAAGCACACAGAGAGAGAGAGAGAGAGAGAGAGAGAGAGAGAGAGAGAGAGAGAGAGAGAGAGAGAGAGAGAGAGAGATGCGAACTCGAATGGCTCAACAGGTCATCTTTTATCTGCCATGATCCAAAACTTTGGCCTAGCCACATTGCTCAATCCCCCCATCCCTTGACACGGGCTTCAAACAGAATGTTATGTGGGAGTTGCAAGCAATATCTACTGAAGACCTTCCACCGCCGTTCGGTTTAAGGCGTGGCGTAAACAAACAAACACGCACAAAAATAAACTCTCTCCCTCTTGCATCTTCGCGACAGGCTGTAAACGCCATCTGTTTGGTCGTACAGTTTCTTACCCGTGTTCTGTCGTAACTAGAAGTGGCAGTTAACTCTGTCTTAGCCCGTCTGGCTGTCTGCTTGTGTCTTCCGTTTTAGATGTCAGACGAAAACAATCAGTACGCACTGAATTCCAGTGTGCTGTTTTATTCCAGGACTTTTTTTTTCTGAATTTTAATTCGATGTTTCAATCTAGAACCTTTTGTTTGTTTGTCTGTTTTTACTGAATGGTCTTTTTAAACATTAGACATATTCAAAAGTCAGAGACAAAAACGACTCGTTAATCTTGATAAACAGAAACTACCCATGGCGTGCTAAGAAAAAACTATCCTGTTGGCAAGATAATGTAATATCTGAAAATAACTTCTGATGGGCGAACTTGAGGCAACTTTTTTTTTCAACAACAGTAAATGACTTGCACAAGACCTGAAGCCTACGAAGCTATGATCTGAACAGGAATCGAGTGTGGTATACGATCATTCTTGTTTGATCAAATACATTAGCAAATAGAAATCGAGTGTGTGGTATACGATCATTCTTGTTTTGATCAAATACATTAGCAAATTAATATGTCATCTTCCATACTAGATATGAGACTGAGAGAGAGAGAGAGAGAGAGAGAGAGAGAGAGAGAGAGGAGAGAGAGGGAGAGAGAGAGAGAGAGAGAGAGAGAGAGTGAGAGAGAAACAAGACAGACCAAAATGAAAACAAGGTAGTGAAGACTAACTTATGTAACTTGTTCATTGTCACCCCCCCCCCCCCCCTCTCCCGTTTTCCTTTCGGCACCAAGCTCACCGCATAACGTCACGTCCTCAATACCGGCAATCTACAGGAAGCGATGACGTAACTCACCAGAGGGGACGCTTAGCTGCAGTCGAATTACATCGGTAATGTAAAGTGCTGCTTTTCTCAACCTGCTTACACCATTTATGAAGCATCCCCATTTTCCCCGCTCGCGACAATAACTACTTAGTTGCGTACTGCCAGTCTTTAAAACCCAACAGAGCTTAACCCAGTCCTGCTATTCGCCAGATCTTATATTCAGAATATGTAGTTGTCAAAAGAAACTGCTATTAATCCACATATTTGTTGTGTCTCTCAAAAACAAACAAATGCAACAATGTATACTGCATGTTTTGACAATCATATGAAACCACTGCTTTCCACTGGCCCACACCTTTACCAGAGAAATACATTTGTTTTCAAGCCTGTAGCGGGCACTGCATTGGCCATGACGTTTGTTTACGTCGATTTGTTAATTTGCTCGTTTTGGTTAAGTTTAATCTTCATTTTCACAGAATTGTTTTCCTCTGGCTTTTGTAATAAATAACCAAGTACGATCTGATGTACCTGGAAACTTGTTCATGAACATTATGCTCTGCCATCGCAGTGATTTATTCTATCAAGAAGAAGTCTGGTATTCCTTTGGCGTGATTAGCGTTTCAGTTGAAAATACAGACATACTTTGAAATAAAGATAAACAAACAAGCAGGCAAAAAACAAAAACAAAAAAAAAAAAAAAACAAAAAACACACCCTCAGTGCCAGACGGGGTGTCTGGCAGCGCCATTCAAACGGCCCGCGCTCCATCACCAATTATCTCCTCCCCAGAAAGACCCACTTTCAATCGCTTCCAGACCATCCCAACGTCACAGCACCGTCTGATAGACGGGCAAACCAAACCTCCTTTGAAGCTGACTGACACAGACAGACAATCCGATACAGACAATCCATGGATATATTTTTCTACCCCACCAAAGTCAGAAGTCTGTAATGTTCTCCGCTCTACGCTTCACAGAGATAGTCTCTAAGACTCCAAACTCTGAGACTGATGGGTCAGCCTTACATCATTATATTCTCCCAACAAATACTTGTGCCTGCACAGAAAACATTTCTGTGCGTCATCTTTTGTTTGAATGCTCAGTGCTGACCTCGCTCTATCAGGAGAAAGGCATCGAGATGAATAACTTTGATAATGTCAATACTGTCTTGTGTGGTTCAAGTGTTGCTGAAATTGCCATGGTTATTTCGCAGTCACAGGTTGCAAAGTTTTTGTAAAGATCACAACTTTAAATACCATTAGGGTATTTCACTTACGTAAATATGCACATATCAGATGTGGCTTTGCAAGTACCAGATAAGTTGAGAGCGAAGGTTTTTCTTTTTTTTTTCCTTTTTTTTTTACAAGTGTCTAATATCATCTGGCAATGAAAAGACATTAAATAACCACTGAACTGAACTGAACAACAAACTTAATTGTTGTGGACAATAGTTTGAATAGATCTCTTGATTTTTTTCCGTGTTATCTGTTTTCTGTGACCCCCCCCCCCCCCCCCCCCATTTCAAGGCAACATTCCCAACCCACTCATTCCCACCTCTCCGAACACAGCCATCCCACGTTCGTATGATCGCAGCCCCAGCGTTGCAACCGAAAGGGAGCAACCAGAAATCAGCCATCAATAAGGGAACCCACCAGAAGAGACACTCCACAGTTGTCGAGTCATTTCAGAGTTCAGAGAATGCATGTTCTCATCTCGTTCGCAGGACACTACCTACAAAGCCTTTCTCCTTATCCCCTGCTTGGCGTCGATGACTGCATAGCAGCGAAGTCTGCGTGAGTGAGTGCTATATCCTCAGCAGGCGCCACCACACCCACCCAACGATAGTCCCCCATAAACCTGTTGATACGGGCGACAGCCGACACAACCTCAACACGAGCATGAACGTACAGAGGAAATCTAAACGGAGGTAAACGACGATCGCATGGCATGAAATGCCACAGAATCGAAGACTTCAAAAAATGATTGTTTTCCTGATCAATCGCGGACGAGGTTGGTGAAATTTATACTGTACAGTTTCCATACAGTCTCAGACTACACGACAGGGCTGCATTCTACCCTATACTCGAGTAGTGGCGAGATCAAAATTACCTGATGTGTTTGATACTGGCGCACTCAAAGCAGGTGGACAGAACGCATAGGAAGCGAGGAGGAGAGTGTGGGGTAGGAGTGGGGGGGGGAGGGGGTGCGAGGGGAGGGTGGAGATTTTGGATTCGACCATCTTAACGTTTTTCCTCAAGGCCGTCATGTTCCAAGGGTTCGTGTCGATCTGTGGAATGGGAGCTGTCAAACTTGCCATGTGATTCATTCTGCACGAGTTCCTGCTGTTGCAGGTTGGCTGTTGTGAAGGATGGAGCGCTGCGCTTTTGGTGTGGGCAGGGCTGGAAAAAAGCGTCTTTAATCTTCCTGGCAGCTGATATTAAGGTTGGATTGGCTGTCACTCTAAGAGTGGTGGAATCGACATTTGTCATGTGATCATCTTATAAGGGTGGTGCTCTCTCTCTCTCTCTCTCTCTCTCACCCCTTTTATCTGTCCATCTCTCTCTCCCTCTCTCTCTGTGCTGTGCGTGCGTGCGTGCGTGTGTGTGTGTGTGTGTGTGTGTGCCCGCGCGCGCGCGCGCGCTCGAGCATGTGTGCGCACGTTTGTGTTTGTGTGAAAATTTGCAACTCTTTTATGTATGTCTTCCTAACGTCGGCTATGCCCTGGTGGTGTCTTAACCTCTCACTGCTGATGTAGCTACTCCCTCCCTTCCCACCCCTCCATCCATCAATCAATGAAGCCGTGAAGTGTTCTTCCAGAGCACCGGAACATCACCAAGACAGATGGGCGGCGAACAAAATCCACCTTTGAAACTTCCTCAAAGTGATCACTGATCCCAAATTTTCGCCTACCCCTTTTTCATCTCCTTTCCTCTCCCTAACCTCCCTGCTCCCGACCTCCGCTCCCACCCCCACCCCCCCCCCACCCTCCACCCCCCACAAAGCATATCCCTGTGGCCCTTTGCATTCAACACTCCATCAACCTCGCCTATGATCTTTATGATATTGAGCTCACCAGGGTCACCTGCAAAGGTTACACCGTTTTCCTTCCAGCACGCATCCTTTTTCTCTCTACCACCTGTCAGAGGGGTTGTCTGTGATTCGCATCTGCCAAGATCTGTTGGCAGATCTTTCAAAGGCTGCCGCACAACATATACAAATGGCAGATGAATAGGGATCTGGTATTTAGCCGACTCAAAAACTGACTTTGTCTCTCAATGTCGTATTCCCACATCCATTGCCGTACATCAAACGAGAGCTGTTACTTGAAATTAAATATACCTGCTATGTAATTCTTTTTTCTTTGTCTCTTATTTTTTTTCCGTTTTTCGTCAATAAATGCAACTGTCAGTGCAATAACGTTATTACCAAAGACACATAAATAAAGTTCGTAAAAAATGCAGTCTATTACATTCTACCAAGAGGCGTGCATTTCAAATTGAAATTTCCGATATAAGTTTATTCTCAAGCTCCCGTATCAGCCTGACAAAATGGA
>JADBJO010004739.1:0-5000 GCA_016801955.1 Conus betulinus | reverse complement strand
CCTTCAGACCTGCCCATTTTCACCAACCTCCCAGACCTGTCCCATTTTCACCAACCTTCCAGACCTGCCCATTTTCACCAACCTCCCAGACCTGCCCATTTTTCCCAACCCCCCAGACCTGTCCATTTTCACCAACCTTCCAAACCTGCCCATTTTCACCAACCTTCCAAAACTGCCCATTTTCATCAACCTTCCAGAACTGCCCATTTTCACCAACCTTCGAGACCTGTCCATTTTCACAAACCTCCCCAGACCTGTCCCACTTTCAACCTTCCAGACCTGTCCATTTTCACCAACCTTCTAGACCTGCCCATTTTCACCAACCTTCTAAACCTGTCCATTTTCATCAACCTTCCAGACCTGCCCATTTTCACCAACCTTCTAAACCTGCCCCATTTTCATCAACCTTCCAGACCTGCCCACTTCACCAACCTTCCAGACCTGTCCATTTTCAACCTTCCAGACCTGTCCATTTTCAGCCTTCCAGACCTGTCCATTTTCACCAACCTTCCAGACCTGTCCATTTTCACCAACCTTCCAGACCTGTCCATTTTCACCAACCTTCCAGACCTGCCCATTTTCACCAACCTTCCAGACCTGTCCATTTTCACCAACCTTCCAGACCTGTCCACTTTCAACCTTCCAGACCTGTCCACTTTCAACCTTCCAGACCGGTCCATTTTCACCAACCTTCCAGACCGGTCCATTTTCACCAACCCTTCCAGACCGGTCCATTTTCACCAACCTTTTAGACGGTCCATTTTCACCAACCCTTCCAGACCGGTCCATTTTCACCAACCTTCCAGACCGGTCCATTTTCAACCTTCCAGACCTGTCCATTTTCAACCTTCCAGACCTGTCCATTTTCACCAACCTTCCAGACCGGTCCCATTTTCACCAACCTTCCAGACCGGTCCATTTTCACCAACCTCCCAGACCTGTCCATTTTCAACCTTCCAGACCGGTCCATTTTCACCAACCTTCCAGACCTGTCCATTTTCACCAACCTCCCAGACCTGTCCATTTTCACCAACCTTTCAGACCTGTCCATTTTCACCACCTTCCAGACCTGTCCATTTTCAACCTTCCAGACCTGTCCATTTTCACCAACCTTCCAGACCTGTCCATTTTCAACCTTCCAGACCTGTCCATTTTCAACCTTCCAGACCTGTCCATTTTCAACCTTCCAGACCTGTCCTCTTTCAACCTCCCAGACCTGTCCATTTTCACCAACCTTCCAGACCTGTCCATTTTCAACCTTCCAGACCTGTCCACTTTCAACCTCCCAGACCTGTCCATTTTCACCAACCTTCCAGACCTGTCCATTTTCAACCTTCCAGACCTGTCCATTTTCAACCTTCCAGACCTGTCCATTTTCACCAATCTTCCAGACCTGTCCTCTTTCAACCTTCCAGACCTGTCCATTTTCAACCTTCCAGACCGGTCCATTTTCACCAATCTTCCAGACCTGTCCTCTTTCAACCTTCCAGACCTGTCCATTTTCACCAATCTTCCAGACCTGTCCTCTTTCAACTTCCAGACCTGTCCATTTCAAACCTTCCAGACCTGTCCATTTTCACCTTCCAGACCTGTCCATTTTCACCAATCTTCCAGACCTGTCCATTTTCAAACCTTCCAGACCTGTCCATTTTCACCAATCTTCCAGACCTGTCCTCTTTCAACCTTCCAGACCGGTCCATTTTCACCAATCTTCCAGACCTGTCCATTTTCAACCTTCCAGACCTGTCCTCTTTCAACCTTCCAGACCTGTCCATTTTCAACCTTCCAGACCTGTCCTCTTTCAAACCTTCCAGACCTGTCCATTTTCACCAATCTTCCAGACCTGTCCATTTTCAACCTTCCAGACCGGTCCATTTTCACCAATCTTCCAGACCTGTCCTCTTTCAACCTTCCAGACCTGTCCATTTTCAACCTTCCAGACCTGTCCATTTTCAACCTTCCAGACCTGTCCATTTTCACCAATCTTCCAGAACGTCCTCTTCAACCTTCCAGACCTGTCCATTTTCAACCTTCCAGACCGGTCCATTTTCACCAATCTTCCAGAAAACTGTCCTCTTTCAACCTTCCAGACCTGTCCATTTTCACCAATCTTCCAGACCTGTCCTCTTTCAACCTTCCAGACCTGTCCCATTTTCACCAAAACCTCCAGGCCTGTCCATTTTCAAACCTCCCAGACCTGTCCTCTTTCAACCTTCCAGACCTGTCCCATTTTCACCAAACCTCCAGGCCTGTCCATTTTCAAACTTTCTGACCAACACAAACGGCAAAGCCACACTATACCCCAGACCCTCTCAAAACCTCCCTGCAATTCTACAGCCAGTGTAAAACCGCCTCCCAAATTCTCGACTCACGCATTTGGGGTGGAAATCCTTCGATACTGTTCATACGCACGCACGCACGTATGCATGCACGCAGCATGCACATACAACAGACAGACAGACAGAGAGAGAGAGAGAGAGAGAGAGAGAGAGAGAGAGAGAGAGAGGAGAGAGAGAGACAGAGAGAGAGAGACAGACAGAGAGAGAGAGAGACAGACAGACAGACAGACAAAGACAGACAGACAGACGGGGGAGCATAAGAGTGAGAAAAAAAACAATCGGTGGTTGGAAGTCCCACTGACTGGAGGACACAAGAGTGGAAGCTTTCCCACTCCCACCCTCTGAAGTCCCCCTCCACCTCCCCACGACCACCCACCACCCCTTCCTCCAATCCCCTCATCACTATCCTCTCTGCTCAAAAAAAAAAAAAAAAAAAAAAAAAAATCCTCCCTTCGCTTCACCGCTCGTTCGTGTCTGACCTGCATGCCGGTGGATCCAACACTCTATGCTGCTCGTTGTCAAACCATTGTTACTCTTTTGAAACATATGTGTACACTGTTCAAAATGTCGAGACTACTTAAATGGAAAAACAAAGAGGGGGGAAGAGACAGGGGGAGGGAGGGAGAGGGAGAGAGAGAGAGAGAGAGAGAGAGAGAGAGAGAGAGAGAGAGAGAGAGAGAGAGAGAGAGACTGAGCACACAGTGAAACTGGGTGACATGTTAAAGCTTCGTAGCGCTACGAAGACATATTTTCATGATATAATGAGGGAAGTGTTAACTCGACAAAATGGAACCACATAGCATTGTCTGACATGCGTGTCAACCAACTCAAATATTACCATCATTTGTGAAAACTGGGACATATCCAACTTCAAAGACAAGGCAAATCTGAAAGATCGCCCTCGGCTGTTCATTTCTCTCTCTCTCTCTCTCTCTCTCTCTCCCCTCCCTCCCTCCCCCCAAACTCTGCAGCCCGTCGGTCTGTGTGTCAATACGTCTATTTATGATTTTATTTCTTTTGCGTATACATCATTCCACAAACTAAGTAGTTGATGATTGGTTCCGATCATTTTCAACTTATGTTTTCTACTGTTTTTTTTCTCTCTCTCTCTGTGTGTGTGTGTGTGTGTGTGTGTGTGTGTGTGTGTGTGTGTGTGTGTGTGTGTCCAACATCTCTACATTGTGAATAATCGTCAACTCTCTCTCTCTCTTTCTCTTTATTCTTAACGTTTTTTTTTTTTAACCCTGTGTGTGTGTGTGTGTGTGTGTGGTGTGTGTGTGTGTGTGTGTGTGTGTGTGTGTGTGTGTGTGTGTGTGTGTTGTGTGTGCGTGCGTGCGTGCGTGCGTGTGTGTGTGTGTGTGCACTACATCGTGAATAAAACACAAACGCTCTCTCAAACACACACTCTCTCTCTCTCTCTCTCACAGTATTAGTTTGTGAAAACGCAAACTGAGACTAAGTTAATGAGACATTAGGATTTTAATATGTATTGAAACAGATTCAAAACAAACATGAAATACACCTGTTTCTTTCCCAATATACACCTGTTCAGTGAGAAAGTACACCATAGACAATTTATATAATGATATAAAGTGTTAAGGGTTATAACATAATATCCTTTTTTTTACCCTGTGTGTGTTTTAATATCTTTTGAAGCAGTTTTCGAAACGAAAATGAAATATACCTGTTTCCTTCCCAATATACACCTGTTGATGTAATAGATATTAAACATTATATATTATATATATGGGATCTGAAGCAAGCATAGACAAAGGTGGTGAGCGAGAGAGAGCGAGAGAGAGAGAGAGAGAGAGAGAGAGAGAGAGAGAGAGAGAGAGAGAGAGAAGAGAGAGAGAGAGAGAGAGAGAGAGAGAGAGAGAGAGAGAGAGAGAGAGAGAGAAGAGAGAGAGAGATGTGCGTTTGGAAAGCTTTTGTCTTCATTTCTCTGTCATGATCTAAGAGTTTGACGTATCCACTGCTCAATCCATGTCTCTCGACATTCGCTTAAAACAGCACCTGCTAGGCGAGATTTGCAAGCTAATTCATCGAAGGACTTCCACCGTCATTGGTTTATGGGCTAGTGTAAACAAACAAAGAAACAAACAAAAACACACAAAAATAACTCTCCCTCTCACTTCTACTAGACAGGCGATAAAACACCATCGGTATGTCTGTACAATTTCTACGCGCGCTCTCTCTTAACTGGGTGTGGCAGTTATTCTCTCCTAGACTGTCTGGCTGTCTCCTCGTTCCTTTTGTTTTCGCAAAGTCGGGAGAAAGCAATCCACGCGTACTGAATTCTAATGCCATATTTTGTTTCAAAACCGCCGTTCTTTTCATTTTTGTTTTCAAAGATGATCTGTTGAACATTAAAGACAATCAAATCTGCCGTGCAGGAAAAAAACGTAAGTTTTGGTCGTATTGAACCTTCACCAATGGAGACTTGTTAATTAAAAAAAAAGGAAAAATGCATTTAAAAGAAAGTATCCTAGGTGCGCTGAAAGGAGGCAAATCAGAAAGTTAACTTTGGGGGGGGGGGGGGGGGGGGGGTGGGGGGGGGGGGTGACTTGGACAAGACGTTAACTCAGTTTTTCACCATGGTGAACCATTTGAGCGACAGGTAAAATCATGAAGTCATGATCTGAACAGGAATCGAGTCTG
>JADBJO010004738.1:165000-187623 GCA_016801955.1 Conus betulinus | reverse complement strand
AACAATGTGTGGAAAACATTAAAAACAATTACATGAAGCAGATTCTCAAAACGGAAATAACTATGGAGCGATAAGTAGTACAAAGTGGCTTGACCATTTACAAAATCTTATTGGTACGGAGGTAAATGTTGAAACAGATGCAAAAAACTAAAAGTAAATTCTAAATTGGAAAAACTCTCTTCAGAATTAAGTTACTCTGATCTTGATTTTCCAGTATCATCTAAAGAAATTTTAGATGCTTCAAAAAATATGCGTAACAAAAAAGCGGCTGGAGAAGATGGGATTATTAATGAAATAATCAAAACCAGTTTACCCCGAAACAGGTGAAATAATTAGAAATGTATTTCAAAGTATGTTTCTCTCAGGAGCATATCCAGAAGCATGGAAGAGGGAATAAATGTCCCTATTCATAAATCAGGAGATCCCTTCAATCCTTCATATTATCGAGGTATAACAATTAATAATTCTGTCAGTAATTTGTTTTGCCATATATGAAATCACCGAATAACGAACTTTTTGGAAGAAAATCATCTACTAGCAGGAGAACAAGCAAAGCAAAGAACACAGAACATCAGGTCATCTAAAAGAAGACAGTGCGCGGAGATGTTCACACATTCATAATGATTCATAATAAATCGTAATACAAATCCTAATATCTATTAAGTTCCTCTTTGTAGCCTAGCTGACAATGAGGGGTCAAATCGGCGGTTTCATCTTGTTATAATCACATTCTTAAACGTAACATTTTTTCTCTCTCTTTTTTTTTTGTGAGAATTTACTCTCTCATTTCTCTCAAAAATATTTCAATGCACATGTAAGCCTCATTTCAGAAAACACACACACATTTAGTTAATCATGCAAAGTTTTTGCCATCAATGTTCATTTTCTCGATAAACATTAAATATTGCTTAAACAATTAACAGTGAGTGCTGACCGTAGTAGGGAGATGAGGTACGTACACTGAGAAACAAAACAGACACACAGATACAGACAGAGAGAGAGAGAGAGAGAGAGAGAGAGAGAGAGAGAGAGAGAGAGAGAGAGAGAGAGAGAGAGAGAGAGGGGGAGAGAAAGAAAGAGAGTGAGCGAGTACCACCATTTAACGAAAGAAGTTATAGTAAAATGGCTTTATACGGAAGCCAGTGTTTGTCGAAAAGACTTAGGTTTGAATTGACACTAGCAATATACTTCTCCAAAGAGTATCGATTAAGTAGACTTCTTCTGAAGTTACAGAAAACTGGATTAACATTTTGTAATTTGGATTTATAAATGAAGAATTTGGCATACAGTATTAAAAAGTCCATCACACAGTCAGTCTGTATACCGTCTGTTACTCCAAACAATACTAGGTTCTTATCAATCTTAACATTATGGCAGTGCTCAAGCTTATCCATGATATTTTGCTGAAAAACTTCAACCAAAATGCCCGTACAATGTCACAATCGAAAATCATATGTTCTATGTCCTGTGGTCTTTGGTCACAGAAATTACAGTTTGGTGTGTTAACAATTTTACACTGATATAGGTACTTCTGTGATGGCAGAATTCTGTGCAATAGTCGGAATTGAAACCAGCGTAGCTGCACATCATTAGTAGTTCTAAAACAGTGTAAAAATATAGCATTCCAGTTTAAATTTTCGAACGAGTTGCTCCATTTCAAAACCGCAGCTGGAACAGCTCCGCTGCCAACAAGTACAGTTTGAATAAATTTACTGCCTTTCCTGATAGAAAACCATGATTTGGTTTCAAGAATTTTAAAGGTATTTATAAGTTCTACTTGTAATTTATTTTGGTATCCTTTGATTGCGTTCAGGATTCCATTGTAAGACAAAAATTTTTTTCTTATGGTAGGGTATTTTGTTTTAAATTCATGATATGACATGTACTGCCCTGCTTCACTAACGAGTTGTCTGACGAAGTAGATGTTATTTTCACACCATTCTTTTACAAATATAGGTTTTTCACCCCAGAATGTCTTTATTGAAGTGAATGCATTCAGCCATAAATTCGTCAATATTTCTAGGACGACACACTCTACAAACTCTCCCATAGTGCCTGAACACGTCATTCCAGAAAGGATTCTTAACAGACTTAGTTAACGTTTTGATATAATCTGCCCCCTAAGACTTTAATATTTTCCATTTCAGGGTACATATCAAAGAGAAAGTCTTTAAGCTTGGAGTCACCCTCGGACTGTATTTTACAAAGCCAGCTTAATTTCATAGCACCAATGAAAGCTCTGATATCAATCATGCGCAGTCCACCACAGACGTATGAGCTACATGCAACTGGTTTCCTAATTTTACTATNTCGGACTGTATTTTACAAAGCCAGCTTAATTTCATAGCCATATCAATCATGCGCAGTCCACCACAGACGTATGAGCTACATGCAACTGGTTTCCTAATTTTACTATTTTTACCATTCCATAAGAATGTAAACAACTCTTTCTCTAGTTCTGATATAAAAATATCTGGTGGATCTGGTAGATTTATTAACAAATACGTTATTTTGGACAGGACAAGAGTTTTCACTACTGTTATTTTCCTAGTGGTGTTAGCTGTCTTTTTTTCCAATGTGATAAAATCCTTTTCATTTGAATTAACTTGTCATCATAGTTAATGGCGCTAATGGACTTTGTATCAACTGAAAATTTAATGCCGAGTATCTTGAAGATACCCGGGTCCCAAATGAAGTTTTTGTCACGCATAAACCTTAAATTGCAGTTTTTTCTGCTACCTATCCAAATGATCTGAGTTTTATCAAAGTTCATGTTTAGTCCTGACATTTCAGCAAACTGTGTCAGCACGGCAATGGCTTCATTAAATGAATTTTCGCTGCCGTCCAAACACAAAGCAGTGTCATCTGCAAATTGTGACAATAAGCTTTCCCTATTTTTTTTATTTTTATGCCCTTGATTAAATCGTTGTGTCTTATCCTTAGTGATAGTATCTCTGCACAAAGGAGGTAAAGATATGGGGATGACGGATCACCTTGCCGAACACCACGTTCTATTGCAAAAACCAGCTAGAGTATTGACCGTTGACAGAAACACAAAGTATTAATGTGTGAGTAAAAAGTCTTGACCCAGTGAATCATATCTGGGCCAAAGTTGAAAAAATCCAAACATTTGTGCAAAAAAACGACCATGAAATACTGTCGAAGGCTTTCTCAAAGTCTATTGACAGAAACATACCTGGGATGTTTTTTTCTATCAGCATATACTAAGGTATCATATAACATGCGAATATTCTCACCGATGTAACGACCTTTCAAGAAGCCCGTCTGACTTTCATGATAATGGAAGGCAAGACAGACTTCAAGCGGTTGGCAATGCATGCTGATGCAATTTTATAAGAAATATTTAATAATGAGATTGGACGCCAGTTTTTTACAAAACGTTTTGGTTTGCCTTCCTTAGGTATGCATATAATGACACCTTGACGTTGTGTTACAGAAAGTTCAGCATTAACAAAACCTTCGTTTATAGATCTAACAAGAAAAGCTCCAATATCAACAAAGAAGAAAACTTATAGAATTCAGCTGTAAAGCCGTCAGGGCCAGGGCTTTTACCATTTTTCATACATTTTAAAGAGGCCGCTGCTTCCGTATACGAAATTTTTTTCCTTCTATGCTATTCTTATCAATGTCAGTTAATTTTGTTGCTTCCGGTATATGAGATGTTAAACAAAAATCACGGTCCTGTGGGAATATAGTTGTTTGTAAAATTGTTGTTGTACTCTTTCAAAATGGTTTCTGTTCTGAAATAATGTTACCAGACTCTCTGTTTCCAAAAAAGGGCATAGTTTTATCGGTAAAATTTCTTTTTTCAAGGTTACAAAAATACTTACTGACCTTTTCACCTTCATTTATCCACCTGACTCTGGAGCGAATTAGTTTGCCTTCGATTCGCATATTTCTTATTTCTTGTAGTTGTATTTTTAAGTTCTCCAGTTCATGCATGTTATTATCATTGACATTCTCTTCAATTCTTTTGATCTGTTTTTCTAAGTCATTCTCTTGCTGGTTTGTTGACCTTTTCTTAAAAGTTGCATAAGAAATGTTCTACCTCTTATTCTAGTAGTAGTAAAGTCTCAAAGAACAATTTATCACTTATTGTAAATGTTAAATCCTCATTAGCAACATTGTCAATACTGGCCATGTTGTATACTGGTACAGCATATTGCTGTTGATATTGGTAATTACTTTTTTAATTTCTGCTATGTACTGTCATCTTTTAATAGTGAATTGTTGAATTTCCAGAAAGGTTTGTCACGTTTTAATTCATCTATTTTTAAGGATAACTGCACCAGTGAGTGGTCAGATCGATAGCCTGGTTTGACATCAATACCTTTGACGTCATTCATTATATCCTCCGAACATACAAAATAGTCTAGCCTGGCCTGCTTAATTAATTGTATTGAATTTACGCCAGGTATATGAGCGTTTGTCTGGGTATAATGTTCTGTACATGTCGTAAAAACCATAACGTCCCATAATATCAATGATTTTCTTACGGGTCCTCTGACGGTTTGCTGTGCTCTTATAATTACGAACATCCAATTTTAAATTTAATGCACAATTCCAGTCTCCTCCAACGATAACATGTTCACTGTTGTTGGTTTCAATCAACTCAAAAATGTTGTCATAAAAGGCAGGGTCATCTCCGCTACTTGGGCCATAAATGTTTACTATAGTAACATTCTTATTTGACAATTGCACATCATAAAAATATAGCAACCATCTTGATCTCTAATTACGTTAGTTATTTTGTATTCAAAATTGTTATTAAAAAGTACTGCAACACACATTCTTGTTTGTGTCCACGCCACTAATCCATACATTGTAACCCCAGTTTGATCTAATAAAGTTTTCAGATTCAGTTTTCCAGTGGGTTTCTTGCAAAAGATAAATGTTGCAATTCTGTTGTCTCAAAAAATCAAAAAAACATCTTTTCTTTTTCTCATATCATTCAGACCATTGCAGTTGAAGGTACATATCTTCAAAACACTATTTTCTTCCATCAATAGCACAAATTAGTAATAGTGAATATCCATTGCCAATCTAGATAATGAATAAACATAAATCTGAAGATATGGCCAACGGAGAAAAAGGGATCATCTTTGAACACACACTGAAATCTAAGTCCATATTTCGATATTGGTAACATTAGGTCAACATTATACACATACAAGGATATCGAACAAGTAGAGTATCTCAAATGCAGATTCGTTTTGGTGGTTCTTTCCAAGTAAGGAATCATACGAAAGATAGTGAAAAGAAGAGAGTAGAAGGACAGCGGACAGGACAAAGTTAGAATAGACCGACAAGAGATAGATGAATCTTTCACACACATACGTCCACACATTCTCACTTTCATACCCTGTTTTTACCTGACACCTGTTCATGACCATCATGTGGCGAAATCCAGGCTTCACACCATTAACACAAAACTAATAACAACGAAAGTGTGCCCCAAACACAACAGACAGATCGCCAAGCATGTGGGGATTAATCAGAATATTCTGCACAATACCCCTGATCTTCTGATTCATCGATCAACCTAGGTATTTGCGGCTCTCCCCCTACATCCCCCCTGTGTGTGTGTGTGTGTGTGTGTGTGTGTGTGTGTGTGTGTGTGTGCGTGCGTGTGTGTGTGTGTGTGCATGTGTGTGTGTGCGTGCGTGCGTGCGTATGTGTGCGTGCGTGCGTGCGTGCGTGTGTGTGTGTGTGTGTGTGTGTGTGTGTGTGTGTGTGTGTTGGCGTGTTGGGTGGGGGTGGGGAGTGAATGAGTGAGTGATTATAAGTGTGTTTTGTGTTCTGTGTGTGTGTGTGTGTGTGTGTGTGTGTGTGTGTGTGTGTGTGTGTGTGTGTGTGTGTGTGTGTGTGTGTGCGCGTGTGCGTGCGCGTGCGTGCGTGCGTGTGTGTGTGTGTGTGTGTGTGTGTGTGTGTGTGTGTGTGTGTGCGTGCGTGTCAGCGCGTGTGTGTGTCAGCGCGTGTGTGTCAGTGTGTTCATGACAGCAGCAGCTGAACAGTTATTCAGATACTGCCACATGGATTACCTAACAGCCCACCACACGCCTAGCATGATGGTGACAGGCGAAGGTGGGCAGGAATGGGGACCTAAAAATTCAATTGTCCTAACATATTTCAAAACAGTACAGCAAAATACAAACTTATGTCCAACTAGAAGCCAAAGCAAAAAAAAAAAAAAAAAAAAAAAAAAAAAAAAAAAAAAAAAAAAAAAAAGAAAAAGAAAGAAACCCGGGGTACTCTGGGTTTAACCATATTAGTCGTTACTGATATTCAAGGAGATGGGGTGGGGCATAAAAGGAAAGGGGGGGGGGGGGGGGGGGGGGGAGGGCGGTGATCGTGAGGGGGAGGGGGCATCCAAGGGAGGCACTAGGCATAAAGACATTAAGGAGACATTAGTCACAGGCTGAAACATGCACCTAAGCACGAAGGAGCCACAGCACGAAGGGTGAAAAAAAAAAAACGAAATGCTTTCTATCTGGGTATAAAGCATTTTACTTTGCCTTTCTTTAAGTAGTGCGAAGTAAAACGAGGGCAGAGAACGGACGGAGGACGGGGCGGGGAGCAAGGGAGTTGGGATTGGGCCACAGGGGGGTGGGGTGTGTGTGTGTGTGTGGGGTGTGGGGGGGGGGGGGGCGGAAAGGGGGGGGGGGGGGTTGTAACAGTAGCAAAGATCATGCTGTACATACGTTAATTAAGGTTCCACCGTTTCAGCGAAGGAATGATCCCTCTCTCAGTCCATCTCAGTATCATTATCTGTCAGTCTCTGATGGAAATCTTCCTGATTTGTTGACTGCTTTGAGGGTGAAGCGTCCTGCTTTCTGCTACGGTCAGCATGAGGATCACCAAGGCCAACAGTCTCTGCGTACGTTCTGTCCGTCTGTTTGGGGTCCTTTTGAGCGCACACCCCCCTCCTTCCCACTCCCAGTGTCACAGGGCTGTGTAGAGTGATGGCCAGGGCTGCCCGAGGTAGAGGAAACTCCCACTTGCTTGAGGTCAGTCATCTGCACTGTCCCTCCTCTCCCGATCCCTCCCCCATCTCCGGTTTGACCACGTCCTCGGTATGTCTGCCTGTGACTCTGGTCCGCCGGGATGGGGTTGAGGACTCAAATAGCCGTCTGTCGATTGCGCCAATATCGCCTTCTTCAATGTTCAGAACTTGCAGGTCGAGGAGCTTGCAGTAGGTTTGCCCTGGAAAGACCACGCAGAGATAACTGCCTGGTGTCGTTTCATCTGCATAACCTCTGCGAGTTCAGTTTTGTCAGATCTTCGTTTATGTAGATTTGCGAATTTTGCTGTTTCAGTTTCTTTCGAAGCTTGAATATTTCCATTTTGATTTTTCTGTTAGTGAGGCGAACTATAATCGGTCTGTTCTGCCCCTGTACAAACTTGCCCACACGGTGTGCCACACTAATGGACAGGTAGAAAAGAAGACACACCAAGCGTTTTCTGAATCAGCTCCACCACTTGATTTTCTGTCTGCTCTGAAGTCTGTGTTTGTTTGTCCCCAGGCAAGTTAATAATTTTCAAGTTGTCTTTTCGTGTGTATTGTTCCAGCGTGTTCCGAAGCTCTTTTTCTTGCTTAATTTGCTTCTCTAATCGCTCAATATGATCAGCTGAGTCAGAGTATCTTTTCTCGAGTGATTCTATCTTTTTTCTCAAGTAGGAATTTTCTCTTCTAATCTCAAAAGATTTCCGCAAGAACCATTTCTAATTGTGCCGTGACCCTCCCTGTCTCCCTCCTTCCATCCTCCATGGCTATCTCCATCCTGTTTAACGTGGTGATCACTGTATTATCACTGTTGTTCTCTGTCAAGATTTCCGTTCATCCCCATCCGTCTGTTTTCCGCTTGCCGCCTTATTACTTGCAAAGTCGGTTATTTTGTGTTGCTGATCTAAAGTCCGTCTTCTTTTACTCAGCGAGCGTTCTCTACACCTGTCTTCTTCACCAACAAAACGAGAGTCACTGTGATCACTTGTAGTAGGGCTTTCGCTTCCTTGCGCCGGACCACTGTTATGTCTTTTATTGCTTCTAACCTGACGAGTCGGTGTTGTTTTTTTTTAGGACCCATGTTATTCCAAACGTAAACAAGGAGGAAAGAAAAGTATATTTTCTTGAAGAATGCAGCGAAATGACCCGAGGGAGAAAGACAGCAGCAGCAAAACTGTACTCGCAATGTTGACCTAAACACACTGACACAAACCCTCTTTTTCACAATTCACAGTCATATGAAAAAAAAATTTCATTTCAGTAAATTAAGAAGCTCTTGAAAGAAATTGATCAACAAATACGAGGCACCGCCGTCCCTTCTAACAGAATTAACTGGGGCATATTTCTCATCTGCAGTATGAAGCCCGGAGAAGGAACACTCAGGTCATTGCGTGCGGAGCGCTGACAAAAAAACACGTCCGTCTCCGACAGTGAACAGCGGTCAAGTCCATGATCTCAACTTTTGAATTCAGAGTTGCTAGATGAGGTTTGCATAATATCAGCCACTTTTCTGTAGAACATAGGTTGCATTTTTTAGAGATATTGTTGTATGGTGCTGCTCTTTTTATAATTTTCCATGATATATTATAGTCTATTTTTTTATCTTTAAGTTTCCAAATGTGTTTGCTTAGTTCTGTTGGGTTTTTATATTTTTCATTTTTGAAGGACTGTTTATGGTTTGCATATCTAGTTTTGAAATGGTTTGCAGTAATCCCTATGTATGTTTCTTTGTCACTATCAGTTGTTACTGTGGCTTGGTATACAATATTATTGTAAAGGCATTTATTATTCAGGGGGCATTGATCTTTTTTTGTGCAGTTACAAGATGTCCTTTTGTTACCCTTTTTGGCTGTGTTGCCTTTAGTTTTGTTAGATGAGTCAATTATGTTTTTGAGGTTGGGCATACATGAATATGATAGCTTGACGGTGTTTTTATTGAATATTTTAGATAGTACATGTTCTTTTGGAAATGATGTTATAAGAATTTTAAAGAATTCTTTTCCTACATTAGTCTTTATTCTTCCATCATATGGGGGATATACCATATGATCTTCCTTTTCCTGTTTTTCTTATTACTGTTCATGTTATTATCTGGGTTGTATTGTAGTTTGTAGTTGTAGCCACTTTTTTTCAGTGCCTCTTGGTATTCAACTGCTGCACTGTTGAATACTTTCTCGTTGCATGACAGGTTAGATAGTCTTTTGTTTATGTCATTGGGTATGGTTTTTAGGATAGAAGGTGGATGGTTACTTTTGATGTCTACGTAGATGGGTGTATCATTAGGTTTTTTTATTTGGTTTGTATACATGGTCATTAAGGTCTAATGTTATGTCTAGGTAGTTTACTACCTTCTTGTTGGCTTCTACTGTGATTTTTAAGTTGTGGCTTTGGAAGATTTTGCAAAGTTCTTTTTTCTTATTTTCAATGGTTTTTGGTTTATGTTTAGCGCGGCGAGGCCATCGTCTCTGTACAAGCCAACCTGTTTACCAAGTGTTTTCTGTATATTGGATAACATGAATAGTCCAACTAGTTCACATGTTTCGGCACCATCATATGAACCCATTGTGACATCAAATGTGGAATTATTGCTGTTTTTTTTTTGTCCAAGTATCATTACTGCTGTGGAGTAGAGTTTTTTTTTAGTGTGGAAGATGATTTCCATCTCAGCCTCTGTTATGTTTGTATATTTGTTAGCAAATTTTAAAGCTTTGGTAAGCAATTCCTCATCTATGGATGGATAAAAATCCACTATGTCAAAAGTGATGAACACTGTGTTTTTCTGTTTGTTAATTTCCTTGAACCATTGGATAACTTCGTAGCTATTTTTCCAAAGGTTGTATTCAGTGTTTGATTTTATGTCCTCTATAGACTTTTCCAGAATTTTTTTGCTTATTTTGCCTAATTCAGACTTGGATGGGTTTATTAATCTACATGTTGGGTTGTTGGGGAAATTAGGTTTGTGATCTTTAAGTGTTATAAAAGCTTCTTTTATTGCTGTTGTTTCTATCCTATCATTTAGATCCATACGGTGCACAAGTTCTTTTTCTTTTTTACAAATGCTGTCATATGTGGTTTGATCCGTTTTTTTTGTAGTTTTTCTGAATATTTTTGTTGAGGAGTTGAGAGTATTCATTAGGTTCCATTTTATAGAAATTGCTTGTCTTATCAGCCTTTACGAATACCTTTTTGTCATTTTGAATTGTTTTATTTCATTTTTGTAATTTTGTTTGGAAATTGTTGTATGATTTTCTGAATTCAATATTGGCTATTAGTCTTTTCATATTGTCTTCAAAAGGTTCATTTCCTCTATTATGGGTGGCGATCTCCATGACTTAAAACCGTATGTTTTTTTATCTTCACATTTTGCATCAGGGTTCAATATTCAATATTCAATAAAAACACCGTCAAGCTATCATATTCATGTATGCCCAACCTCAAAAACATAATTGACTCATCTAACAAAACTAAAGGCAACACAGCCAAAAAGGGTAACAAAAGGACATTTTGTAACTGCACAAAAAAAGATCAATGCCCCCTGAATAATAAATGCCTTTACAATAATATTGTATACCAAGCCACAGTAACAACTGATAGTGACAAAGAAACATACATAGGGATTACTGCAAACCATTTCAAAACTAGATATGCAAACCATAAACAGTCCTTCAAAAATGAAAAATATAAAAACCAAACAGAACTAAGCAAACACATTTGGAAACTTAAAGATAAAAAAAATAGACTATAATATATCATGGAAAATTATAAAAAGAGCAGCACCATACAACAATATCTCTAAAAAATGCAACCTATGTTTCTACAGAAAAGTGGCTGATATTATGCAAACCTCATCTAGCAACTCTGAATTCAAAAGTTGAGATCATAAACAATTGCAGGCACAAATGGAAATTCTTGTCAACACATCATTCCTTACACACCCCTCCTGAACGCACCCCCCCAAAAAATCAAAATTGTAAAAAGATACAGGCCGCGTGAAATACATGCAGAACTCACGCTTACACACACACAATATATATAACACCGGTAGCGTGCCCAAAATGAACACCCTGAAGAGAGCAGAGAGCTGGAAACAAGTTTGTTGGTGTTTTTTTATCTCTTTTTTAATCACATTTTAAACTTATGTCGCTCCCTTCCGGTTGAGCGTTTTTGGAGTTCTTGCTGGCTCTCTAGTTTATTGTGTGATATATATATATATATATATATATATATATATATATATATATATGTGTGTGTGTGTGTGTGTGTGTGTGTGTGTGTGTGTGTGTGTGTGCGTGCGTGCGTGCGTGCGTGCGTGCGTGCGTGTGTGTGTGTGTGTGTGTGTGTGTGTAGATATATATATATATATATATATATATATATATATATATATATATATATATATATATATATATATTCCCCCACTACTTAATTGTTCAGCATTATATGTATATATATATATATATATATATATATATATATATATATATATATATATATATATATATATATGCGTGTGTGTGTGTGTGTGTGTGTGTGTGTGTGTGTGTGTGTGTGTACTTAACCTGTTGCAAAAAGTAGGCCCAGTTGCTATTTCTTAACCCTTGTGCAAATCTGCATGATCGGAGAACATTTGATGCACTTAGAAAAGCATCTTTCTAAAATGTATTTATTTTGCTTTCTGCAAACATGTCTGCTTGACGCGCATGGAAGGGGTCGATTTTTCAGCACAAAATCAATACAATGTCACATACCATTTACGGCTTTGCGTGTAAGGTTTCAATACCAGATTTTAAGAAATTTCTCTATCTCTGTCTGTCTCTATTTCTGTCTGTTTGCCTGTCTGTACACACACACACACACACACACACACACACACACACACACACACACACACACACACACGCATGAACGCATGCGCGCACGCACAGACAGACAGACACACACACACACACACACACACACACACACACACACACACATATATATATATATATATAGAGAGAGAGAGAGAGAGAGAGAGAGAGAGAGAGAGAGAGAGAGAGAGAGTGTAAAATTTTCGTACAAAAATTTTGTAAAATACATTTTCTGTAACATATCCATCTGAGACTCGGGATAGAATAGGAGAATCCACAAAGGAGAAGGTCAAGTTTGAAATGTTTTGTAATCTGGAAAAATGGCATCTCCCAAGTAAAAACGTAGCGAGACTAAGTGATAAAGTAAATAGTGTTTTAACGAACCAAAAGGACATACTTAAAGAGGTTCACACTTTTTCTTTTCGTGTAAATCAGTATACGCAGATAATGCAGTTGAAAAATGTACTTTAAATGACACCCCCTGTTTAAATTAAACAGAAAGCTGTTGAATTAGGGTATCTTTTTGCATCAGAAGAAGTGACATGTGTTTTAAAGACGATAGAAAGACAACAAAATCCCCGGTTTCTTATAGCTTTACTGTTGATTTTTTTTTCAAGTCTTTGGAAACAGATTGGTATATTTGTCTTCAGAGCTTTAAACGCAAGTTTCAGAAAAGGAGAACTGTCATGTGTACAAAGAGAGGAATCGTTACACGTATTCAAAAAAGAGATAAAGCTAGGCAATACATTAACATATGGACACCTATTTCACTGTGGAATGTAGTCTATGTATAGGATCTTATTGCATTGCAGATAGAATAAAACATGTGTTGCCTAAAATCATAAACGAAGATCAGACATTTATGAAAAAAATAGATACATCGGTGACAATATGAAATTGATATTTGATACTATTTCGTATTTCGATGAGAATAATTTGCCAGGGCTTGTTTAAATATAGACATTGCAAAAGCCTTTGGTTCGATTACTTCGGAATTTATGTCCAAAGTCCTTAAAGCATTTGGTTTCAAAAGAGATATTTGCAGATGGATAAGCACCTTCTATACAAAACAAATTAGTCTTGCGTTACTGTCAACATCCAGGTTTCAAATTGGTTCAATATTGAGAAATATTCTCGAGAAGGAGACCCAATTTCACCATAATTGTTCGTGATTTGCGTCCAAGTATTAGCCATTATGGGAAAATCAGGATATTCGGGGAATTAAAGTGAATGAAACAGAATGTTAACTATCTCAGAATGCCGATGACACAGAGTTCTTACTCGCAGGGGATAAAATAAATCGTTTGAAACTTGTATTCTAGTTCTTTTTAGATTTGACTGTGTCCTGGGTCTTGAATAAAACCAGCGCAGTTTGGTTAGGAAGCTTAAAAACAGTCAAAATCGCTATATGTAGCATTCAAAACTTGTTTGAAATCCGCTAAAATTTCAAATACTTGGTTTATGGCTCACAAATGACATGAAAGATTGCGTAGAAAGGAACTATTCAGAAAGGCTTGCAGACGTAAATCATGTGTTTACAATATGGATGAAACGCCTGAATGCTCCTTTAGGAAGAATAGCTATATTGAAATCCATCATCCTTTCATGGCTCATTCACCTTCGCAAAGTTTACAAAAATACAATCCGTTCTGGGTAGACGTTCTTGAAGCTTGCGAACTTTTTTTGTTTATCAAAAATGTCTGCCAAAAAATTCTGCTGAGTTACTTCAAGAACCAGTGAGTTACAATAAACGTATTCCATTGAGCTGAGGTGGCAGACCGCAAGGAGGAGGAGGTGTCGGCCTACGTCAGGAGGAACAACCTGAGGGTCTTCGGTGTGGCGGAGGAGACGAGCGGGAGCAGGGAGGAGGCGGCGGAGCAGTGTAAGAGCAAGGTGCTGGCGCTGTTCCGCGACAAGCTGCAGGTGAAGGTGGACAGAGGGGACATTGAGGCTGTGCACAGACTGGGTGGTAGGAAAAAACTCGTCTAGTGGGGGGGAAAGAGGGGCCTCCCCGGGGAATCATAGTTCGGTTTGTTTCCAGGAAGATCCGTGACTCTGTGTTTGTACGCCCGATCAAAACTGAAAGGCACAAGAACTGTGATTGTGGAAGATCTGACCCCTCGCGCTTACGCCTTGCTGTGCACCGTCAGAGACGATACATCAGTCTGTAAACAGGCGTGGACCAAGAACGGCAAGGTAGTCATTAAGACGGTGACCAACAAAATTGTTGCCATGGACTCGCTGGCTGACCTGGCAGAGCATAGACGCGCGTGTACCGGAGCACAGAGAGTCGTGTCGTCTGCTACGGACAGTAAGTGATTCCCCTCACGACAGCGGACAATCGAAAAGTAAAGTTGTGTGGAATTGTATTGCACTTTAAACGTTTAATGTCTGAAAGTTTGGTCGATGTTGTGCGTTTTGTGTCTATCTGTACGTTGTAACATTGTCATAATTTTATTTTCTCGGCAATCGTCCCCTTAAACAACATGACATGTCTTTTGTTTTGATCACGTGACTGGATGTGTTTGCCGTACTTGGTCATTGTAAATATACGACCCTAAAAACATCAAATGAACAGTCAGTGGAGATCTATTTTTTGTGCAAATGCTATAGCTATTGCAGTCGAGTTTTCTTTAAATCGTTTATTTATTATTTTTGTTCAATTTTGTGTGTGTATCATTGGCAGCTGCGAAGCTATCACGTGTCCGACATAAGGGTTCGGGTCAAAATGAAAGCGGGTCGTGTGAATGTTCGGATGGCTCTGTCGTTACCAAAGTGTGTTAGGCCTCGTGTTCTCTGCCTCATGGAACTTATATTCATTGTAAGGGTTTGGGATAGCAGCGGATGACCCAGTTTTGCTCAACGGAGGTGGGTAGTTTTTGTTTGTTTGTTTGCTTGTTTTTTTTTTTTTTTGCTTTTTTTTTCAAGGGGATAAGTGTTGATTTTTTCTCTTCGTCTGTTTCTGGAAGTTTGTCAGTGTATATCAAAATGACGAGTCCGTGTTCAGGTGGATTAGTTACAGAGTCATGTGCACAAGGAAACTTATATCTCTGTGGGTGTGTTTGTGTACTAGCTGGTTTATGCTTTTATTTTTTGTGTGTTGTCTGTGTGCAAGAAAGATTCAGAAGGGATTAAACATTGGTTGGTTGACCTCATGAATTATTCATATGACACAATCCCAGTTTGTAGGTGATGGCTGGAAAATTGTTGATGGCTGGAAAATTGTTTACAAATCCTTTTTATTATGTTACTACTGCTTTGCCAATGGTAATGTTTGCTAATATACAAGAAGCTAGGCCTTTTTGTGTGGGAGACATGAAGAATTTTTACTCATGGCAAGTAGAATATATTCTGGGGGGAATGCCCTGTGCTGCGGGCAAAACAATGTCTCTGTTCAAATAATGAACAGTTGTTGGTGAGGGACAGAGCTGTTAAACCTTGTGGTAATAGCTACATGGTATAGTGTTATATGCACTCATAGAAAAATGGATGGTACTAAATCACTTCAGGGTAATTATGAAAGCCATGATTATGATGATTGTTCAAATGCATGCTGTTGTAAAGTATATTCCTTTTTACCTGCCCATTGTGACATTGAACTGGATTCCTGTTTGTTGCTTTTATTTTTCCTGTGGCACTTGATGGTCTTTTATGTAATGTTTTTGACTACAGTGAAAACACCATGAATTCAGTAGGTAACAAGATAAACATGTTAACAATTTCATCATTGAACTGTCAAGGTCTAGGGAATTATCAGAAAAGAAGAGATATATTCCATTATTTAAGAAAAAAGCAATACTCTATATATTGCCTACAAGATACTCATTTTGAAAAAGATACAGAAAAGTGTATAAGAGCAGAATGGGGATATGATTGCTTTTTCTCCTCATACAGATCTAATGCTCGAGGATTAGCAATACTATTTAATAATAATTTCGAATTCAAAATAAATAAGGTGGAAACAGACATGCAGGGTAACTTTATCATCATATTATTTACAACAAATGAAAAGGAACTGTTGCTAGTAAGTGTATATGGACCAAACAAAGATGACCCAGCATTTTATGAGGAACTCACAAATACGATTAAAAAATACAAAAATAATAACGTTATTGTGGTTGGGGATTTTAATATGGTACTAGAACAGGAAATTGATTGTTACAATTATAAACATATAAATAACCCAAAAGCTAAAAAAGCAGTTGAGGATATGATACAAGATTTGTCATTAGCAGATATGTGGAGAGAAAACAACCCTGATTGTACGAAATACACATGGCGTAGACCTACCCCCTTGCAACAAAGTAGGCTAGACTTCTTCCTTCTGTCAGAATATTTAATGTGGTATTTTGAAGATACTGACATTTTACCAGGCTATAGACCTGACCATTCACTAATTACACTAAAGCTTCAATTTGGAAAGGAGATTAAACACAAACTCTTTGGAAATTTAATTCATCTCTACTAAAAGATAAGAGAATATGTAGATGGAATAATAAATCTAGTAGTAGAAGAATAACAGAGGAACACACAGATAAAGATGAGGGGAGTGATATTAATACTGACAATAGCCAAGATGAAAAACCGGTCGAAACGAAAACCTCAGACCCTAAACTAACAGTGTCTGACCGGGTTTTCCTTGACTTCTTATTAATGAAGATAAGAGTAAAATCCATCCAGTATGCCACAATTAAAAAAAAGAGAATCACAATGTAAAGAAAACAGCCTTATGCAAACTATTAAAGATATTGAGAGTAAAGAACTTAAATCAGAGGAGGATTTGAAGACAATTGAAGAGAGTAACAGAGAATTGATATTACTAAGAGAAAAGGTTATGAATGGTGTGCACTACTAAGATCAAAAGCAAGATGGGTTGCAGATGGGGAAAAGGTTAGTAAATATTTCTGCAGTTTAGAAAAGCGTAACTTCATTAGCAAACAAATTGTAAAACTACTGGATGGACAAGGTAATACGCTGGACAAACCAGAAGACATAAAAGCTATAGTAAAACAATTTTATGAAGATCTATACCGAAAAAGATCAACTGTGAAATGCAATATTAAAGATTTGGTGAATAAGATACTAAAATTAACAGAAGAACAGACTAAATCATTACAAGGTGAAATAACAATAGAAGAAGCAGGGATTGCATTGAAAAAATATGAAGAACGGAAAAAGCCCTGGATCGGATGGTTTTGGAGCTGAGTTTTTTTTTAAATATTTTTGGAAACAAATTGGTGTGTTTGTAACCCGAGCTCTAAATGAAAGTTTCAGAGAAGGCGAATTATCAAACACCCAGAAAGGAGGTATTATAATTTGTATACCCAAGGAAGGAAATCCAAAAGAAAATGTAAAAAACTGGAGACCTATTTCACTTTTAAACCTTACATACAAAATTGGCTCCACTTGTATTGCCAATAGAATTTAAAAAAGTTCTCCCATCACTGATTAGTGAAGACCAGACAGGATTTGTCCCAAATAGATATATAGGTAGTAACATTAGGTTAATTTATGACACAATACACCATCTCAACATAAAAAATATCCCAGGGATGCTAATTAATTTAGACTTTGAAAAGGCGTTCGACTCGTTAGATTGGGATTTTATGCACAAAGTGTTAGAGGCTGTAGGTTTAGGTAAAGATATATGTAAATGGATAGAAGTATTCTACAAAAACATTAAGTCTACTGTTATCGTAAATGGCCAAACATCATCATGGTTCTCAATAGAAAGGGGTTGTAGGCAAGGAGATCCAGTCTCACCATATATCTTCGTATTATGTGCAGAAATATTATCCCTAATGATCAAAGAAGAAAATAGTATTGAAGGTATACAAATTGGGGAGAAACAACACAAGATATCACAATTTGCTGACGACACTCAACTGATGAACACAGGGAATAAGAAACCATTTGAAAAATCCATCAAGATTCTTGATAGTTAAACAAAGAGAAAACACAAGTAATTTGGCTTGGAAGACAAAAACATAGTGAAATAAGATATATGGAACATTTAAAGATGATCTGGAATCCAAAAGAATTCAAAATATTAGGAATTTGGTTTTCTCAGGACTTAACACACATGAAAAAAAGAAACTGCAAAGATAGAATGATAGAAGTGAAGGCACTATTTAAGATTGGCTTAAGAGAATCATTACCCCTTTAGGAAGAATTGCTGTCTTAAAATCATTAATTCTGTCAAAACTAACTTACCTATGGTTGATGCTTCCAAATCCACCTGACACATTTGTTAAAGAATTACAAGCTTTATGTTACTGGGTTGTATGGTATAAAAAACAAGATAGAATTAGTCGAAAAAACAGTTATTAAAGATGTACAGGATGGTGGGTTGAATCTGCCCGACATAAATGCTCTCATCACTGCATTAAAATTAACATGGATAAAAAGACTGAGACAAACAACACACAGATGGAGAGACATGTTGATTTTTTCATACCCAATTATTGAGAACATTGAGAAGTACTCTCCCAATCATCTGTGCATTATCACTCAAGACAATGTTTTCTGGAACATGTGTATTCATGTCGTATAAGCAGTTCTACTACAAAATAAAATCAGAAAATGCTAGAGAACTACTTGCAGAACCAATTCTTTACAATGAACATATCAAATATAGGTAATAAACTGTTTAAAACACAAAAAACTGGAATAACAGAAATGTATTTAGAGTATCTGATTTTTTCAAAGCCAATGGAGATTCACTATCCCATGAGGAATTCAGAACAAAGTATAACATTGAAATAGATTTCCTATCTTATGGTGGATGCATATTATCCATTAAAAAACACATCAGAGAACAAGGGTTTGAGAATGAGATAAAAGATAACATTGAAGCAGAAGTCAACACAGCACTAAAGAAAATATATTCTGTAGATAAAGGTTCCAAAACTTATTACAGAGTTATAGTAAAAGATAACTGGGAACCAAACTGTTGTGCAAAATGGACGGAGAAGCTAAATCGGCAGATACCTTGGAAGAAATGTTTTAGAAAAGTTCATCAAATTAAGGATATTAAGCTAAAATGGATGCAAATAAGAATAGTGCATCGAATAATTGCAACGGATGTAGCTCTGAAAGAAATGGGAATAGTAGAAAGTTATAACTGTAGTTTCTGTGATGAGGACAAAGACAGCATTGAACATATGTTCTGGAGATGCATACATGTTAGTGAATTCTGGAAATCATTGCAAGAATTAATAAAAGGAAAGTGTTTAATAGCGAATAATCTGTCTCTGACTGAAAACACAATAATATTTGGAGCAGATGACAACTCCGCAACTGATACAACATTTGATCTTATAATTCTGATAGCCAAACACTACATTTTTAGCTGTAAAATAAACAAATGTAAGCCTTCATTAACAGTATTTCTAAAAATACTTAAGAGCAGATATAATCTTGAAAAATACAAAGCAACTGTGCAGTTGAATCTGCTAAAATTTAACACTAACTTGATTAATTATGAAGTATTATTTGAAAATTGATAATCAAAATTATAAGATACCTGGATTTGATATGTGCATGTGTATGTGTATCATTAAATGAACAGAAGAGAGAAAGTGGGGGTGTGGGTGGACGGGGAAGGGAGGGGGGTGTAAGTGGAGTGAGCGGATGTGTTTGTTTGCCATTATGTGCTTGTAGTTAGCAAAAATCAGAGGATTGTGCCTTGTGATTTTTGTTTGTTTGTGTATGGGTTTGTATATCCAACAACAGCAAAAAAAAAACTTTCCTCGGCATACATTGAACTCTCACTCAGATCCATTCAAACCGAAAAAAAAAAGATAACTCATCTCCAATATGTTTCATGGAATTTTTACTACAATATTGTCAAACATGTACAAATATGATTAATAACAAAAAATAGGTGATAATTTGCATCCGGAAATGTACAGCAAAGAGAAAGATCTTGTTGATGAAAGAATGGAGAAGAGAGGAAGAAGGAACTGTGGAATGGAAGACAAAATGAGGAAAGAAATAAAAAAAAGTATTTAAAAAAAATCAATAAAAATAAACGTATTCCATTTGGGAATTGGTACATTGTCTCCAGATTGCTTAAAAACAAAGGCGTCTATCATCTCGCACATTTTTTTTCATGATACTAATCACTTTCCTTCCCATAAGCCTTTAAGGGAAAATGTTAAGTCCACGTAGATTTTCTTACTTTATCAGGGTTTATGTTGGCAATGATTAAGTCCATTAAAGAGTTCTGACATTACTAGTGAAAACAATAAAGATGATAGTTCTTCTCTCTCTGACAGAATATTGTTTGCCACCTACAAAGGCTCAAAGACGTATTACGATATATGCGGTGACAAATAGGACACGAAACTTCCACAGATGCATGACAGGGAATCGTGGTTCTTTTCTGTACGTCAGACTGCCGATGTAAGGTTCAGGTGGTTCCAGCTGAAAATATAAATTAACGTATGCTAAGGAACAAAAGCCATGTTGACAGAAATCGGAGAAGCTGATTATGACAATTGTAATTTATGTGGATCTAAAGATATTATTGACACTTGATCTGGAAGTGTAGTTACGTTAAATGCTTTTGGACTATGTTCACTGATTTGGTAAAACAGACATGTATTCACAGAATATACGTTTTACCGGAATCTTTCTGGGCTTTGATGTGACAATCGCCTTGATTACACTTTCTGCTTCATTCTTCTTTTTAGCAAAACATCATTCATATAAATGTAAGTTAGAATGATGTCTTCCACAAACAGCAGTTTCCACGCCAAATGATTTTGTATGAATAGTATATACTACTAACAAGCACTAGACTAATCAGCATAATATTTCTATTCTTTTGCCAAAGACATTCTGTGTGGCCATTGGATTCTGCTCAAGTTTTTTTTCTTTTTTTTTCTCTTATCTTTTCTTTCCATCTTTCTTTTTCGTCTTCCTCTTCTTCTTCTTTTTTCTTCTTCTTCTTCTTTGTTGTTGTTGTTGTACATATGTATTTGAGAGACAATGTAGGCTTACTACGTTGCAGTGACATATCTATGACCCAACCCATTCTATTTTTCTGTTCTCTGTGCGTCTCTCTGTCCATCCATCCATCTCTGTGTACTGTCTGTCTTTCCTCATACTACTTACTTGTCTTTACCGATCTCTTTTTCTGCCTCTGTTTTGATTTTCACTCTTTTCCTAAAGCATGCCTACATTAGATACGAATGGCTTGCCTAAAATACATTGTATCGTATTGTGCTATGTATGTCACCAAGTATCCCATGTTTTATAGACATGTATGCTATGTTGAATGTCTGTTTGTCTATTTATTTGCTTGTTTTCATTAATCAATCTATTCATTTATTCATTTACTGAAATATCTACTCATTTATCTATTTATATATTCATTTGTTTGTTTGTTTGTTTTTGTTTATCTTGTGTTTGTTTTGGCTTCCTTTACACCTGATTTCTTATTTTTCTTGTTGCTGTGTAAGTGTATTCCTCTTCTGTTTAACAACAAGAAAAGCAAACAAATTTCTTTAAAAAATTACCATGTCTGGGATTCGAACCCCAGTCATCAGCATTGAAGCACGGGCGCTCTAACACGCAGAGTTCATCCTCTGCTCCTGTTTTCAACAGACCTCGACAAGATCATCAAATGTACTTTCAAACAGAATAGGATGATGGTTGGTGAGGAAACACACACAAGTGTAGTATGAAAAGCATTGTCGAAAGCATTCTCTCTCTCTCTCTCTCTCTCTCTCTCTCTCTCTCTCTCTCTCTCTCTCTCTCTCTCTTTTGAAAGCATTCTTTCTTACTTCCTCATCACAACTTTGTTGATAACAAAAATACACATGTTTATGAAATAACAGAAACAGTATAGTTATTGCTTAACATCCGAAGACAGACAGACGTGAGAGCAAAACAGGTCAACGGACGCGATCTTCTTTCTGCGTACGCAGGCTGATACTCCTGCGGACACTGCCTGTATAGACAGGCAGTGAAGTTTTGTGTGTAGGACCGTTTTCTTTATCCCGCCATTAAGGCAGCCATACTCCATCTTCGGGGAAGGTGTATGCTATGTGTCACGTGTCATCCATACCAACGGCCACACTGGCCTTCTCTTCCGAATGTTGGTGATGGGATTTTACATGTGTGCAAGATGTTATGCGTGCGTTCACACACGGAACCTCGGTTTATAGTCTCATTCGAAGGACTGTATGGGAAATGGAGTCAGAACCAATGTTAACTCTGAGGGAAAAATCCCCTTGTAGCGAAATTCGAACCCGCAACCCCAGGATCACGAGTCCGGCGCTCTACCAACTGAGCTATTCCGGCCCTCAACGGACGCGATGTTTACTGCACAAAATCTGTGGTGGCGACAATACGAACCAAGGCGACACGAAGAGCAGTCAAGGTTAGGCGACAATCCGACTCAGGGGTGACAACCCGTGCCATCAGAGGGGGAACAAATTGCCACCGGCGAGGATTTGTTACCACAGTGACAATGTGCACCACCATAACAGCGGTGTCAGTGGTATCAGTTGATTATGAATTACAAAAGCCAAAAACAAAAATTCATGAAAAAAAAGCCAAAGTGTAAACATTCACAGAAAACAAGCGGCATAGTTACACTTACTTTATACACAAAACAACATGGACAAACGCATTTTAAAGAAATATGTCTTTTTTCAGATTTCAAACATAACAAGACATAAGAAAAATGCACACAACACACACATTAAAGAAAATGTACAGCAGACAAAAGAAAATACA
>JADBJO010004738.1:155000-160000 GCA_016801955.1 Conus betulinus | reverse complement strand
TGATAAGAAATTAGAGTAGACACATTGATAAGAAAGTAGACACATTGATAAGAAATTAGAGTAGACACATTGATAAGAAAGTAGACACATTGATAAGAAAGTAGACACATTGATATGAAATTAGAGTAGACACATTGATAAGAAATTAGAGTAGACACGTTGATAAGAAAGTAGACACATTGATAAGAAAGTAGACACATTGATAAGAAATTAGAGTAGACACATTGATAAGAAATTACAGTAGCAAATATGAATCACTAAATAAATATAGCAAAAACATCATGTCATCTACCAGTATTCATCTGATGTGAAAGTAAACACACAAACAAACAAAAACGAAATGAAAACAATCGTACCTGCTAGCTGTTCTCTGTGTAAAGGAAACTTAAAATGCTGTTTTTTTTTTCTCTATTTTCTTTTTCTTTTTCATTTTCTTTTTTTTTTTTTTTTGTGCGTACGCAGGCTGATACTCCTGCGGACACTCCCTGTATAGACAGGCAAGGATTAATCCAATCTAACCAAAGGGAGTGGAGTTTTGTGTGCATGACCGTTTTTTTTTACTCTATCCCGCCATTAAGGCAGCTGTACTCCATCTTCGGGGAAAGAACGCTGTTAAAAGGCAACGATCATGAACAGTGTTATTCCTCTTCATCAGGGGAAAACAGCACTAAACAATACACACACAGCAAAACATTCTTGGATGTTTGTTTTTGAAAGAAAGTCGTAATATGTCTAATTTCCTGCGATTCGACAATAAAATACACTCAAGTTGAAATAAGCCATCACCAAGTCAACACATCTTGTATACTCTTTATTCATTTTATTCATTTATTTATTGTTTTTAATTCAAATAAGTCCATACAGTACAGCATATTAGAACATAAAATAAAAAAAGACCAAATCCAAACAATTGATAGATAGATAAAGAGGAAATCAACACACTACACACAGCTACAATACCATTCTACATTTTTAAGGCACGGTTACAGCCTCTTTACATGGGGGAGAGAGAGAGAGAGAGAGAGAGAGAGAGAGAGAGAGAGAGAGAGAGAGAGAGAGAGAGAGAGAGAGCACATGAGGCAAGCCTAGTGCATTATGAACTTTAACATATTTGTCTTTGTTTTCTTTACACACACACACACACACACACACACACACATATATATATATATATATATATATATATATATATATATATATATATATATCTGTTAAAAATAGGATGGTAAAAGGAACTTTTAAAATCGACAGATCTGTTTCGAGCGCTGGCTCTCCTCAGGTTGGTTTTGGGTCGCCTACTGCCGGTGTTATATGGCCCAATGTCACTGTTTGCACGTGCGGATTGGCTGCACGTGTTGTTCGGTTTTTTCAGGTTATTTACAGTTCAGGGTGCGTTTTTGCCGACAACGATTTCCATTTGTGCCTGCAGTTGTTTACTATTTCTACTTTAGTATTTAGAGTTGCTAAGTGTGGTTTGCATAGTATTAACCAATTTTCTGTTAAACATAGGTTGCATCTTTTTGACATGTTATTGTATGGTGATGCCCTTTTTATGATTTTTCAGGATATGTTATAGTTTATTTTTTTGTCTTTAAGTCTCCAAATATATTTGTTCAGTTCTGTTTGTTTTTTTTATATTTTTCTTTGTTGAATGACTGTTTATGGTTTGCGTATCTGGTTTGAAGTGATTTTCAGTAATCCCTATGTATGTTTCTTTTTTTTTTTTTCTGATGTCACAGTGGCTTGGTATACAATGTTGTTATAGAGGCATTTGTTGCTTAAGGGACACTGTTCTTTTTTAGTACAATTGCAAGATTTCCTTTCTTCACCCTTCTTTGCTGTGTTGCTTTTCATTTTGTTGGATGAATCAATTATATTTTAAGGTTAGGCATGCATGAATATGATAGTTTGATGGTGTTCTTGTTGAATATTTTGTACAGTTTGTGTTCTTTGGGGAAGGATGCTTTCAAAATTTTGAAAAAATTCTTTCCCTACGTTTGTTTTTACTCGTCCATCATATGGAGGGTTGTACCATGTGATTCATATGGAGGGTTGTACCATGTGATTTTTCTTTTTTGCTGCTTTTTTTGTTTTTGTTCATGTTGTTATCTGGGTTGTATTGTAGTTTGTAGCTGTAACCACTTTTTTGCAATGCCTCTTGGTATTCTGCTGCTGCGTTGTTGAATACTTTTTCATTATGTGACAGATTAGATAATCTCTTGTTTATGCCATTGGGTATGGTTTTTAGTATAGATGGTGGGTGGTTGCTATTGATGTTTACATAAATGGGTGTGTGTCATTAGGTTTCTTGTATGGTTTATATATGTGGTTGTTGAGGTCAAGTGTTATGTCTAAGTAGTTCACTACCTTTTTGTTTGCTTCGATGGTGATTTTTAAGTTTTGGTTTTGGAAAATTTTGCGTAGTTCTTTTTTCTTGTTTTCGATGGTTCTTGGATTGTTGTTTAGCGCGGCGAGGCCGTCGTCTCTCTGTACAGTCCGACTTGCTTTCCGAGTTGTTTTTGGATGTTGGATAGCATAAAAACAGTCCGACCAGTTCGCATGTTTTGGCACCGTCGTACGATCCATGGTCACATCAAATATTGAGTTTTTATTCGTTTTCTTGATCCATGTTTCATTTCTGCTGTAGAGTAAAGTTTTCTTGGTGTGAAGAATGATTTCCATTTCTGACCCTGTTATGTCTGTGTGTTTGTTAGCAAATTTCAGAGCTTTAGTGAGTAGCTCTTCATCTATGGATGGGTAGAAGTCTCTACTATGTCGATTGTGATGAATACTGTGTTCTTCTGTTTGTTAAGTTTTTTTTTTTGAACCATTGGATAACTTCATATGTGTTCTTCCAGAGGTTGTATTCAGTATTTGATTTTATGTTTTTTATGGCTTTTTCTAAGATTTTCTTACTTATTTGCCCAGTTCAGATTTAGATGGGTTAATTAGTCTACATGTTGGGTTGTTGTGAAATTGGGTTTATGGTCTTTGAGGGTTATGAAAGCTTCTTTTATTGCTGTTGTTTCCACCCTGTCACCTAGATCCATGTGGTGTACGAGTTCTTTTTTTTTTTTTTTTCGGATGTTGTTGTGTATGGTTTTATCAGCTTTTTTTGTAGTTTTTCTGAATGTTTTTATCAAGAAGTTGTGAGTACTCGTTTGGTTCCATTTTGTAGTAATTACTGGTTTGGCATAATCGTTCGTAATTCATTCTGGGCATGTTAACATCGGCGTATTTGGAAAGGAAGTCGTTATACACAATTTGTTTTTCAAGCAATGTATTCTTCAGTTTTATATTTGTATTTTAGCTTATTAAGAAAAACTTGCAGTCGGGGTGATTTTTTTTCCATTCCAACGCTTTGTATTTTTCCAATCCCACACATCCAATGGCAAGACCCACAACCATATCGATTATATCCTCGTTCCGCAAAGGCCGGTTCGAGTCCGGTGGTAACAAAGCCAGAAAGTCTGGGTGATTTCTGTTCTGTTCTACACTGATATAAATAGTGTTTTGCAAATAATACAATAAAATATATAATATGGGTCTCTGTGTATATGTTTATCAAATCCAACTATGGCTAATGGTTCAGTTATCTGCAAATTATATGCACACATACATTTTTCATTCATCAAAACCACCAGCGTTTCCCAAAAAACGTTGTATGAGCGCACAATACCAAAACATATGTGTGATACTGTCCTTAACAGAGGTACAGAAAGCACAAACTTCGCTTCGCTGTTCAATATACCCAGTTTTTTTTTCGGCACAACATTAGTAACAAGTCATCTGTGTATATTCGTAACTGTAACCAATTCATTTTTTTTTTTTGTCAGAAATTTTGCTCAGACAAAGAAAACAATTTTTCCAGTCATTTTCAACGTTCAGTTTTATATCCCAGTTCGTACAGATTTTCGGGTGTGTATGATTATCTATAAAGATGTCATAATATAATCTTGACCATTTACAAACTGACGTTAACTTTGTGTCACATGCATGTACATTTAAACATTCATAGTAGTTTTTCAACTTTGATTTTATCATTTTTTTTTTTTTTGTATATATTCAATTGTAGCTGCTTTAATACCAGAAAAAGTGGCAAAACTAATGTTTACATCATACTTTGTTTAAATTGTTCGTAAGAAATAAACTGGCCATTGTCAAGCAAAAAAAATGAGCAATGCAATATATGCCCTTGTTGATCCATGCTTTTCCCAAAATAGTCTTTTTTCCCAACTTGCATTCTGTTTGTATAAAAGACTGGTTCCGCAAGGAGTTCATAAGAAGCCTTACAGTTTAACTTTGTAGAAAAAATTGTCTGTACGCCTTGAATACCTCTGTCCAAAATACATTTGATTTACAGAAGGAAGAAAATACTTCTGGTCCATATTTCTCATTATCGCTTAAAAGTGGAAAGTTAGATGTTGTAATAGTTTTCCATTTGTGGTGTGTAGTCTGAAGTTTTGCAGCCACGTCAATTTTAGGGAAGAAGCAAACGTTTCTAATTCTGGTAGTCCAAGACCACTGTTTTGGATACTTTTGTGAGCAGTTTTTCTATTTATTTTGTCTGGCTTTTTATTCCACACAAAAATTTAAACAGTAATTTAGTAAAGTCTGAAAGTAACTGTCAAGTGGGTTTAGGTAGTAATGTCCACTAATGGATGAGTTTTGGTGAAATAAGCGATTTTAAAACTGCCACTCTGCCCAAAGGAGTTAGTTGTCTTCTCACCCAAATCTTGAACAAATGTTTCACGTCCGCTAATTTTTCAGAATAATTAGTATCTGCGCAGTTTTGCAAATCGTTGGTCAACCAGATTCCAAGACTTTTGAATGTTTGTGGGTCCCACTCCATACCTAAATGGTCCATGTAACGAACAGAACAGCAGAATTTTTACAGCTCCCCAACCTAACAGCGCTAATTTTTTCCAGGATTCATATAAAACCCCAATATACGACCAACCATTTCCGGTACGTTTATGCATATTTCAAATGATTTTTTT
>JADBJO010004738.1:140000-150000 GCA_016801955.1 Conus betulinus | reverse complement strand
GCCACGGACAATCCAGCCAGCCACGGACAATCCAGCCAGCCACGGACAATCCAGCCAGCCACAGACAATCCAGCCAGCCACAGACAATCCATCCAGCCACGGATAATCCAGCGAGCCACGGACAATCCATCCAGCCACAGACAATCCATCCAGCCACAGATAATATGTCTAGCCCCAGACAATCCATCCAGACTCAGACAATGCGTCCAACATGAGACATTCACGCTTCGGACATCCAGTTAATACACAGACAATCCAGCTGACCTCATAAGATCCATCAAACGTACGATATTCGCGCTGAGATGTTCTATCCAAGCTTAAACATCCCTCTCACCAAGTAAGTTTAAACAGTAATTTTATTAAGCAACTTCGCCGGTTAACATGGACAAACAAATTACAAGACAACTCTACACGTTTCGACCTATTAGGTCTTCGTCAGGAAAGAAATACACAAGCTTCAGGATAATGGAAAAGAAGAACGAGAAATCCCCAATCTTCAGGAAATCCGCAAGATGGGCGTTGAATGACACGAGGCCGTTGGGAAGGAGACAGTGCGACTTCAGGTAGTAATGATGATGATAATAATAATAAAGATAGCACTAATAATATAAATGATAATGATGGTGATAAAATATTGAGAAAAAAATAGCAAGAAGGTAGTGAGGATCACCCCCACTCTTGGTGATAGTAATGACAACAGTAGTTTCAGTATTATTAGTGGCTGCTATACGCACAGAAGGGGAGAAAGGAGAAGGATTGGAGAATTGTCTAACAGCATGTTGTAGTGGCAAAAAAGGGAAGTGGCGATGACGATGGTGATGATAATGATGATGATGATGATGATGATGATGGTGAGACTAATAATGATAGTAAGGGTGATAGTATGATCATAAAAATGATGATAATACTAACAGACAATAGTAACGATAATAGTTATAATAGGAATAGTAATAATAATAAAAGTAATGGCAATAAAAAAAAATAATGTCAATAATAGTAATGATTTATAACGTTAGTAATAGCAACAATAGAAAACTGTCTGTCTGCAGAGGGCATGCCCTCCATCCGGTCAGAAATTCCAACCAACCTGACAGTGCATTAAGCTGCAGACTACACACAACCCCTCCCAACATCCACCATCCATCCACCGCTGTACAAATCACCCAGCCTTTGGCAGTTCATCAGACATTCTATCCAGCCTTATTCTGCCCACCCAGCCCGATACATTCCATCTCACCTCAGACAAGTCATCAAGCCTTAGAGCACAGCCTCAACATTCGCTTCACACAATTCATCCAGTCTTAGACCTTCCATCTACCTCATGTATTTTGGACCCGACATTTCATCCAGTTTTAGATATTTGTCTCAACATTCCAGCCCACACAATTCAGCCTGAGAAATCCAAACCATTCTCAACATTCCAGCTCACACAATTCAGCCTGAGAAATCCAGACCGTTCTCAACATTCCAGCTCACACAATTCAGCCTGAGAAATCCAAACCACCCTCAACATTCCAGCTCACACAATTCATCCAGCATTATAGGAATTCCAGCTCAAACAATTCATCCGGATTCCGACAACATCCCCAGCCGCATATATTTCGGCTACCCAGTCGCGGACCAATCATTTAACACCAGACATTTGGGTAAGGTAGACCACCCAACTTCAGGAATGGCATCCAGCGTGACGTTCGAACAGACACGCACATAACAGTATGGTTGAGTAACAAAGCCGAATCGTCTGATCTCGCAAGTTATCTGTCATGCCCGACCTATTTTGAAACAAAGCAAGAACTCTCTCTCTCTCTCTCTCTCTCTCAAATGCACACACACGCACATAAATACATACCTACCTAGCATACACCATACTGACGAGCTAGGTGCTTATGAATGCACATAAACACGCTCTCTCTCTCTCTCTCTCTCTCTCTCTCTCTCTCTCTCTCTCTCTCTCTCTCTCTCTCTCTTTTTACACACACACACACACACACACACACACACACACACACACACATACACACACATATAGGTGAATGTATATGTATGTATGTATGTATTATGTATCTATATATATATTTATATGCTTAAGATTTGATTATGTTTTACCTCTTATATTTACGATAAATGATGTTTTACGTCTTATATCACCTGAGGGTTTTAGTGCTTGTGTGCTGGGATTTACTGAAAATGAGCATATGTGCTGATACATAGTTAAGCTTTCCTGTCCCGGAAGAAGGTCCCTTTCGGGACAGAAATGGACACTAACAAAAAAAAAAAAGCAAAGGAGCCAACCAACCAAAAAGTTCAGTTCTTCTAAGGGCAGGGCACCGCTCCAGAACAAGGAGTTGAACAAAAGGTTACACGCAATGCGACACACATAAAACAACACGATTCATTTGGTTTACTCTACCCGGGGACTTCGTTCCAAAGCTTTCGCTTTTTGGCTTGGTCAGAGATTGGTCACTGACTGGTGGCTAGAGGCATCGACAACCGATCGAGGAGGGGTCGAGGGGGGTGGGGTTCGAGTCGAGTCGAGATTCGAGATAGGGGGGGGGGTTTCGAGGCTTGAGAGAGAGGTTCGAGATTGGGGGGTTTCGACGCGGGGGGTCGAGGCGAGGGCGTCGAGGGGGGGTCGTCGTCGAGTTCGAGTCTTGAGATTTCGCGAGATTCGCAGTAGGGTCGAGGTAGCTCGAGCTTCTGTCGAGGGCTCGTTGTCGAGGTTCAGAGATCGAGCTCGTGGTTCGAGGTGTGGTAGAGATATAAGGGATTTCACACCAGCAGGGGGGGTCGAGTAAGTAGATTCGAAGGGGGGTTTCTCGGAGATCGGGAGACTTATCTCGAGATAGGGCGAAGGGTGGGGGTAGGGATTTTCGGTCGAGAGTCAGTTCAGAATTAGTCGAATGAGGGGGGGTAGTTCTACGGGGGCATCGATCAGGGCGTTGGGTCGAGGGAGGAGATATGGGTTAGTCAGACGGGTAGAGATGGGTATCGAGATGAGATGGTTAGGGTAGGATAGGATGTTATCTAGAGTTTCATATACGTGGTTTTATCTATGGGTAGTTTACAGGGTTGGGGGAGTGTAGTTTCGAGATTCGTCGATTTAGAGGGGATATGTTAGAGGCGAGGGGGTTTCGAGGAGAGATAGCGCAGGTAGAGGTTAGTCGAGGCGGATAGAGATTACGATGGGGGGTAGTAGAGATATAGAGATGTAGATGGGGGTAGAACGGTGTCGATAGATTCGACCGAGGGGGGTTGGTTGGTTAGAGATAGGGGGGGGTTAGGGGGGTAAGTATTTAGAGCGGGGCTCGTTGCGTTTGAGGGTCGTACGAGGGCGAATCGATGAGTGGGGGGTCGAGATATGGGCGAGGGGTTAGATGTTAGGGTAGAGTTAAGTCGAGCGGGGTCGGGTAGTCCTGACGTCTTTGTGTTTTCGGAAGTATAGTGTGGCTAATTAGGGTGTCAGATTTGGGGGTTTCGTTGGTAGAGTCGTCCGCGGTTTCGAGATTCGTTTTTCGAGATTTCGTGAATCTTACGGTCGGGGGTCGATGTTCGAGGTTCCGTTTTTGGGGGTGGTCGAGGGGGGGTGGGTGGCGCGTGGTCGAGGTTCGAGGGGGGGGTAGGCCTCGAGGTCGGTTCGTGGGGGCGTGGTCTTCGTTCGAAGCGGGTTCGCGGGGTTTTCCGCGATCCTTCGTTCCGTCTTTCGAGGTCGGGTCGAGGAAGGATGAGCCGAGACTTCGGGAAGGTCGAGTTTTCAATTGGACTGAGAAGAGGATTCGAGTATCGAGTGGGGTTTCGGTCGGAAGTCGAGGTACTCTTGGGGTAGAGAGGGGCGGTGGTCTACGCGGGGTCGACTCGGGGGTCGGAGATATTTCTTACGAGATGCGCGATTTTCGAGGGGTTGAGGACCGAATAGGGGCGGGTTCGACATAGTCCGTCAAAGCCGAGCGAGTCGGAGGGGGCGGTCGTCGACGGGAGACTTTCGAGATTCATTTGGGGTTTCGAGATTTCGGGGTCGACCCGTGGGGGGGAGGGTTTTGGGTCGAGTCCAACGAGATTTCGCGATGATAGATGAGATCGAGGGTGGGGGTTTCGAGATCTTGGTCGACTCGAGTGGGGGGTTCTATTCAAGGTCGAAGGGGTCGAGATTAGGAGATATTTTTCGAGCGGAGATTCCGAGATGAGAGGAGCGAGGAGGGATATGAGATTTTGGGGTGTTCGAGTTCGTTCGAGAGATCGAGATTCGAGTTCGATGGGTTCTAGATCCGAGGGTTTCGGGGCGTCGGGATGGAGGGGTCGTACGTTGGGTCGAGGGGGGTCCGGGGGTTCGAGATGGCGAGATATTACATAAAATATTATATGGTACATGGTTGTTGCATGAGTACAGAAGAAATTAAGTTCAAAAATTGAGCGCACGCTCAGAGAGAGAGAGGAGACAAGAGAGAGAGAGGAGAGAGACGACTGGAGAGGGAGAGAGAGGAGAGACGAGGAAATATCCACCTCGCGGTTATTAAGGTCGTAACGGCCATTTTATTTTGCGAGATCCGAGCTGTCGTCTAAAACGGGCATGTCCCCCACTACCAGACTACCCCGAGCCAACATGTCTCGTCATTCAAGTCCGCCCTGACGTCGAAGTATGGTGTAGGCTAATCTACCACAACCATTCGTCCGTCGTTGCTCTTCTTTTGCCTCGGCCTCGATCCCTCCTTCGTAATAGGCTACTTAAGCATACTTGAACCCGAAACCAACTCAATCGGTTTTGGCCCGAAGCCCAAGCCGGAGTGAGCCTTTGCATTGCTATCGCTTTGTAGCTTACATTCGCGAATCAGCGGCCCAGCCTGCCAATGCAGGAAATTCAAGATGGCGTATCTCCGCAGCTGCTGCCACGCCATAGGCCGATCGCGCCAGCTGTGCAGCACATGCCAGTATAAACAATAGCGGAAGCTATTATCCCAGTGCCGTTGTGTTTGGTGTACATCTGGCTGGTCGAATTCCCCCTAGCTATCTATCCTTGAATAAAAGAGAGAAAAAAAAAAAACAACAACAGATGCGGGGGAAAAACCGGAAGCACAGGCTACTGACTAATCACGAGCGTGTGACTCATTGAAACTCGTCATCAAACTTCTCATCGATCAAACTTGTTCTGCCATGATTACTTTGACAAATGTACTATAAAGTTCCGACATGAGAACAGATCTTAGATTTTATGAAGGGAGGGGGGTGAGGTAGGTGTGGGGGTGGGAGGAGGGAGGGGAAAGTAGAAATAAAATGTGGACTGTCCCCTTTTTCCGTTCTCCAAACGCGCCTCTCTTCCCACCCTTCTACCCCCCCCCCCCCCCCCCCCCCCCTTCCTTACCACACTCACTGAAACTAATCTTCCTAATCCCATTCCTTATCTACGTCCCGACGGCAGATTTGTGGTTCAAACAGATAGCGAACTGTGTACCAGTACGTCTGTGCAGATTGATTCCTGTACACGTATGCCTGCATGTCGTTCGGTACGTAGGCAGGATACACGGCAAAGCTGCCATTGAAGTGCGTGAGCTTGCCTCCCTCCCTACAAACACGTCAAACTGCAACCGGCTGCTGTACATGCGATTATTGTTGCTCAGTATGGTCGTCACATGTAACAGACCGGTTTGCCTACGTGTCTCTCGCGCGTGTCTCTAAGCCAACCGTTGCAACCTTTCCCATGCACTGGCTTTTTTATTCTTGTCGTAGTTGGGATCGTTCGAATATTCGTTCCCCGTCGTATCCCTGGCAGGGCCCCTGAAGTCTCGGCGCCTCGAAGGGAGACTCCGCCCACTCGGTCTACAACGCCATCGGGTTTGTGTAAGCTGGGTCACGTCTGCTCTCGGCTTCATGGCTTAGTTTCTCTCGGGGGGAAAAAAATGAACAGATTAAGTGAAGGCGAGAGAGGTCTGCACAACTAGAAACGTTTACATTATGATATACAGTTTATGGAGATAATTTAGTAATGCTGTATTTCATACGTAATATCGGTGCTCATGAGACAAAATCTAACTTGAAAAGCCGTGAACTGTCCTTGTCGATCACAACTGACGTAATTCTCAATGTCGACATGTTACGTTTGACACGGGACAAGAGATAGAGTGTGTCACGTTGTCGTAATATACAGTTAATGTCATGACTGAGCGTCTTTTGTTGTGTTGTGCTTTTTCCCCCCCCTACTCCGTGTTGAAATCAGTTCTGCCTACTACCCCAGCGTACATGGTAAATAGAACTAATACGAGTACCAGTTGTTTTCATTGTGGGCGCGCGCACGCGCGCGCGCGAGTATGTAGGTGTTACGTGGGGTGCGGAGTGAATGAAAGTGGGGGAAGAGTGGATATCAATAGTGGGGAAAAGTTGCGAGGTCATCGTCTACGCAGAGAGAGAGAGAGAGAGGTGCGTGGTTGACCACGCTTTCAACGCTCTCGCTGTAATGGTTTCCGTCCAGCGCGCTACCTTTTTTAGGGGGGAGGTGGGGAGGGTCTCTGTTTTCTAACATTTCTGCTACAACAAAGCGTTGCTGTCCCAACAAAGCTTCTCTAATTCACAAGCAGGCCCATTCATTTATTCCTTAGGTGGTGGTGGTGGTGGTGGTTTTACGCTCTGCTCTGTTCTCAAACACTGTGGCAGACGTATAACAATGACCATGGAGCCCAGGAAAAGTCCACGAAAACTCTGTTGTGTGACGTGTGTGTGTGTGTGTGTGTGTGTGTGTGTTGTGCGCGCGCGCGGTGTGTGTGTGTGTGTGAGAGAGAGAGAGAGGGTTATGCAATTCCTTTTCCCGCTAATGCGCGCGCTCAGACACAAAGATTTCGGTGTCTCCCTCCACTAGGGGTTTGAACGAAGATGAAGTCTGAACAGATAGACCAACTACCGACTCCAACGACAACATCTTCTGACATGGAGCGGGCATTGAGTCTTGAGTCCTTGGCTCAGAAGAAAACTAAACGTTCTGCACTAGGCCTACCCGACCTCCTGAGATGATGAATTCAACGACTCCTAAAGTCGCCTGAGTAAAAGCAGCATATTGATTAACGGTCAAGTAGGGTAACTCTTGTAGGGGCTGTTTCTTGTTTGTTCTGTGTGCTCTGTGTTGTCATTAATTCTCTGCTAGGCGATTCTGTGTCGTAAGCAGCATTCGTTTGGAGTTATGGGCCTGTATTTATTTCATCGGGGGAGCAAGAGTTACCCTACTTGTTCGTTATTTGCTGTTTACTGGTCGCTGCCTTTGATGTTCAAGTCCGTGTCCACGGTTACAGCTTAGGCCCAAACCGCTATGTATTCTTTATTACACTCAACGCTGCACCTGGATTTTCTCAGATCACCTAGTACTAAAACATGCACGTCACACAGTCCAGCCCTTGACCCATACCATAACTGACTCTGAGGCAGGTCTCATGTCCGTTTCTTTTTCTTCCAAGCGCGATCTATGTGACCCTTCATTATCCTTTCCGGAATAGCTCAGTTGGTAGGTAGAGCGCCAGACTCGTGATCCTGGGGTTGCAAGTTCGAATTTTGGTACAGAGGGATTTTTTCCCTCGGAGTTTAACATTAGTTCTGAATCCATTTCCCATAAAGTCCTTCGAATGAGACTATAGACCGACGTTCCGTGTGTGAACGCACGCACATCTTGCTCACATGTAAAATCCCATCACCAACCTTCGCAAGAGAAGGCCAGTTTGGACGTTGGTATGGATGACAAGTTACACATAGCATGCACCTTCCCCGAAGATAGAGTATGGCTGCCTTAATGGCGGGATAAAAAAACGGTCACACACACGAAACTCTACTGCCTGTCTATACAGGCAGTGTCCGCAGGAGTATCAGCCTACATACGCAGAAAGACAGAAAAAAAAAATTCCTTTCGTCTGCTAAACTTTTCACACCAAAATCCTTACACCCTACCAATGGCGTAGAAACACAAGAAGTCCACTAGTCATGCATCATTCTGCTATCTTCGTCGATGTATAGCTTAGAACTAATTTCCTGACCCCAAACCAGGATAAAATCATCTTTTGCTTTCACATTCGAATTTTTTTTTTTTTTTCACAGAGAGAGCAATTTTCATCATCTGTTTCACACTTTGTTTTACTTCTTGACCTTTGCTGTAACCCTGAACTCTGATCTTAACGCTCAGGTAAAAACGGCGGCCGGAAGGACAGGACAGTACCAGCTGTGCACACTGTGTCTCTAAGGGGTGGTACCCAGTTGTATCATCCGTCACCTTCATTCTCTAGATCGGGTATTCATTGCAGCTGATTTTCAATCCGCTTACAGCGAACTCCCATGAGCGACATGCATGTTTTTCAAAATATGCAGTATTTCATACCTTTTAATTTGTATCACCCTGTTCAAATTGGGTAGTCTGTTACCATATGATGGACAGAAAGTTTTCCCTCACAAGCAATACGCCTAACATCGGGAGATAGTTTTTTGTGTTCCATGTGTTTAGCCTTAGTTTATCGATTTTCTGTGCGATAGATCTTGGGCACGAACAATTCGCGTGACTTCTTAGTGAAATTTCTGTTATGTATACAGTTTTTTTCCGCCAAATGAAGCTTATCACGTAAACATGTTTTCAAAAGGACATTCAGAAATAGGGTGAACATTTCCCAAAGTTCGCTGTTTATCCAGATTATCTGCTATTTCATCTCACTTTATCCCGCAATGTGATGGAACCCAGCACACAAATCAATGTCTATACATCGATTTCTTAAGCAATGAATAACGTATTTCATTTCATCAAATGATTACGGACATTGCGCTCGTAATTGCCCAGTCATAGTTGAGCAGACTGTTGTGATTATTAAAAAAAAAAAAAAAAGTATTTTGAGAAGTCTTCTGAGTGGAGTGTTTGCATTCTAACATGTGAAGGACAGAGTTGAGAGACAATGACCAGAGACAGTCTGACAGTCTCACTGACCTCTGTGGCCTTTTAAGATCGTCTAATGTCATCGATGATGAGCAGACATTAAAATAACCAATGAATTGAACTGAACAGAGTGATTTGCACAGGGGCCATGCCGCTATGTTCTCTGTGTTCCCCCCTTAATTGTCTGTATCGTATGTCTCCCAGGTCAGTGTCCCCCCCCCCCCCCCCCCCCCCCCCCCCAGGTCTATGTTCCCCCCAGATCTATGTTTCCCCCCAGTCCCTAGGTCTATGTTCCCTAGGTCTATGTTCTCCCCGGGTCTATGGTCCCCCAGGTCTATGTTCCCCTGGTCTATGTTCTCCCAAGGTCTATGTTCCCCCGGGTCTATGTTCTCCCAAGGTCTATGGTCCCCCAGGTCTATGTTCCCCCAGGTCTATGTTCCCCCAGTTCTATGTTCTCCCATGGTCTATGTTCCCCTGGTCAATGTTCTCCCCAAAGTCTATGGTCCCCCCAGGTCTATGTTCCCCCTGGTCTATGGTCCCCTTCAGGTGTATGTTCCCCCAGGTCTGTGTTCTCCCTGGTCTATGGTCCCTTCAGGTGTATGTTCCCCCAGGTCTGTGTTCCCTCTGGTCTATGGTCCCTTCAGGTGTATGTTCCCCCAGGTCTATGTTCCCCTTGGTCTATGGTCCCTTCAGGTGTATGTTCCCCCAGGACTATGGCCCCCCAGGTCTATGTTCCCCCCGGTCAATGGTCCTCCCGGTCTATGGTCCCCGAGGTCTATGTTCCTCGTGGTCCATGGTACCTTCAGGTCTATGTTCCCCCAGGTCTATGTTCCCCCAGGTCTATGTTCCCCTCAGGTCTATGGTCCCCCGGTCTATGTTCCCCTCAGGTCTATGTTCCCCAGGTCTATGTTCCCCCTCAGGTCTATGGTCCTCCAGGTCTATGTTCCCCTCAGGTCTATGTTCCCCCAGGTCTATGTTCCCCCTCAGGTCTATGGTCCCCAGGTCTATGTTCCTCTCAGGTCTATGGTCCCTCAGGTCTATGTTCCCCTCAGGTGTATGTTCCCCCAGGTCTATGTTCCCCTCAGGTCTATGTTCCCCAGGTCTATGTTCCCCCTCAGG
>JADBJO010004738.1:125000-137500 GCA_016801955.1 Conus betulinus | reverse complement strand
TCAAAACCTTTCCGCAAACAAATACCGTTTTTATCCTTAGGTCACTTCACATAGAATTAAAATGAAAAGACTTGCCAACTATCTAAAACGATGAATTGTACAAGCATTCCGCAAGAAAGCAGAAAATATTGCTAAAACAAACAAACAACAAACAAGAAGAACAAAAGAATCTAGAGGCCTATTGCGCTATAAATTTTGTATATAGAAATTGGGTCTGCATGTATAGCACTTATAATAAAATCAACACTTTTGGTTTGAATCTACGAAGTCCATTATTTTTTTCCTGGAGATAATAAGGCTTATTAAGCAACAATTGATGTATTGAATTTGAAAACAAAACAAAAACTAGTTATACATTTGACTGAGATGTTACTACGAAAATGTAAGATCCTTTTGATTTGAAAATGAAATTTGCGACTGAATTGAAATTTTTTTTTTTCACTTGATGTAAAACAATTGCGACTACTGTAATTGTAAATCGGCACTATCTAATTGATTTTCAATTACGCGAGTTTTTCGGTAGTAAGATCCCGCACCTAACTGCTTATCTGTGTTATCCCTGGATAAATTTGTCATAAAACCAGACAGAATAAGAAACTTTTGTCACAGGGAAATAAATAACATTGAGCACTAAAGTTGACGATTGTCAACACATACTACTTCCAATGGCAATCAAAAGACTTTCAGAAAAAAATAACAACAAAGAAATAGTTTACAATGCATTTGGCTGGATCCCAGGATGAATTGCGAGATAACATCTCTTGTCTAGTCAGAATACGACACAAAATAAACAGCAAAAAAGACGCAAAATCTCAAAATGAAATGGGACCCCCCCCCCCCCCCCCCCCCCCCCAACCCCTCAACCACCACCACCAGATAAGCTTTATTGAATGCCGTAGGCGAATGTGCACTTAAATATGCATTGCAATCATCAAATCTGGCACGCACATTTATTGTATGTTCTTCCTGACGGATATTGTTTTACTTTTATATAGATGTGTGTGCCCCATGTTTGTCCAAAAATGCTTTGTTTATTTCAGAAAATGAATAAAGGAGAAAATTAAACGAACAATAGGAATTCTAAGCTTTCCGAATGATGTGAGTGTGATCACTCTCACACTTTACTGGAAACAGTCTAAAACACATAAAAAAAAACAAACAAAAAACTAACCAGCCATAAGCAAAAACAGAAACAAAAGAACAGTGTGTGTGTGTGTGTGTGTGTGTGTGTGTGTGTGTGTGTGTGTGTGTGTGTGTGTGTGTGCTTATCATGGGAAGAGAAGTGTGGATGCGTGCCCCCCGTCTCATTCAGTGATCAATGATCTCTTAGTACGATATCACAAAGTATGCACACCAACATGTTACAGAAGGCAAATTTCTTCGCCTCATACAAAGAAAAGGTGAAGACGGTACAAATATGGCCCGTTGCGAATCTTACCCGATGTGCAGACACAAACTGGATGAAGAGAATTCTAATATTTCTAGCAAAAATGGCAGTTTTCGGAAATCCTTAATGCTGTCCCAGGTTGTTTGACTTTGTACAGGTATCTAACTCTCCCTGTCGTGTTTTTGGAAGTATCCCCTGTGCTTCCTGTTTTTTTTTATTATTAAGTGTATGGAACTTTTTTTTTAATAATAAAAATCGCATCAGCAGAAAAATAGCACAGGAAGAAATGAGCACAGGAGGCATCAGATTTTCAGATTTTAAATTCTGCACAGATGTCATGAAATTCCGATGGATGAGGATACTTCTTGCTACAACTCATAACTTGAAATCGTATAGGGCATTGTTGTTCCCTAATAGAAAAAAAGGGAGGAGGGAAGGTGTGTGTGTGTGTGTGTGTGTGTGTGTGTGTGTGTGTGTGTGTGTGTGTGTGCGTGCGTGCGTGCGTGCGTGCGTGCGTGCGTGTGTGTGTGTGTGTGTGTGTGTGTGTGTGTGTGTGTGTGTGTGTGTGTGTGTGTGTGTGTGAATATGCACTCTTGTTTGTAGGTTCACGGTAATTACTGTAATATTTATCCTCTTATTGGTTTCATTTGTTTTCTTCAATCCTTTCTGTATTTGTAAGCGCTTAGGGCTTTTGTAAGATTAAGCACAATAAATGATCATTATCATTATCATTATTATTATCGCTATTATTGATATTTTTATCATTTTCATTATTATTTTTGTTGCTGTTAGGGAAGGAGGGGGAAACTAGAATTAAGGTTATTTTTTTTTTTGTTGTTCAACAAAAGTTGCTTTGGAAAGACATATTTCAGCTACGTAAAATGTTTACAATAAGATTAAATCTAAAAAAAAAAAAAAAAAATAAAATAAACAAATAAGACAAAAACTGACAGCGCGATCTTTTTGTGTGTTAATAACGAATTTATATTGGAGACTTGGGCAAAGAAGACTCCAGTTACCCGAGATGAGTTCATGATCAAATACAAGACACAGACCAAGTTCTAGGATGTGAGGCATTTGCTAATGAGAAAAACAAATGTTGCCAGGACATTGGCCATATTTCAAAAAGTTAATTTGACATGTCGGCGTTCTAAAGCTGTATAGTTTTTTTGTTTGTTTGTTTGAAATCAGTTGATTTTCGTGTCATAAGACTGTCACAGAGGATGTCAAGAAAGCTGCTCAAAATGGGACTAGTAAACTGGACCCTAAAATAACTGAAAACAAAAATTTTGGAGACGATCCAATCAGTCCAGGAAAATAAAGAATCATCTCGATTCATGTGAGTGCACTGGATCATACCTACAGATGCAGTGTTGTTGATATCAGACCTGAACACGTGTATATTCTGCCAATGCAAGACACAAGCACATAATACCTGAATGTAATACAGAAGGGACTTTTTTTTTCTTTTCTTTTCCTTTTTTTTTTTCTTTTGTTCGTTGGGCTTGATCATTACTTATCAAGATAGAACATTTTATGACGGGGGGCATTAGGGGGAGGGGCGTAGGGTAAGCCAATGGCGATAAATGGAGGTGGATGGAAGATGCTTGGGGCTGGGGGAGGGGGCAAATCAGAATGGACCTGAGGTGGGGAGGAGGGTGTGATGTAACTTTTTTTTTTTTTTTTTAATTGAAATGTGACTAAAAAATTTACTATCCGTAGATATAAGATACACATATGAAAATGCAAACTTATTAAATACCTAAAACTACTAAACTACGACCATTTATTGATGAAATGAATGAATAATTAATGATCAAATTAAGGATTGGCGCTACAAAGAAACACAATAGTCATCAGATGTTCATAAGACTAGGGTTAATGTACCTTTGCAAAACGGTACGAAAATGAAAGAGTGGGAGTATGATTGTAAGGACTTGCGGAGAGACGTGTAGCACTGAAGGGGACGTTCTTTATACCAAATTTACCTCCAGCCCGTTATTAGATTTCGCACAAAATATCACCCAAGTCCCCCTAAACAGGCACACACACACACACACACACACACATATATATATATATATATATGTTAAAAGTTGGATTAAAATGTAAGCATACAATCAACAGCGCTGTTCTTGCTGGTGCAGTCGTCCTGTTGATTTTATGCTTACATTTTAAATCCAACTTTTAACAGATGCCGCTCCCAATTCGGTTGAGCACATTTTTTAAATTGTTGTTGGTTAGCAACACCATCATTATATATATATACACACACACAATGAAACAATAAATTCCAAGGATAAGTACCGAGCACCGTTCCAGCAACTTACAGAGCAGCTAGGTGTTGCAATGACTGCAAGAAATATTGAATTATAAACAAAGCTTGCTCTTATGTCTCAGATTGTAGAAATAGGGGGGTGGTAAGCCTCATATCTGCAGTGGTAGATGATTCTGCCTAACTGACAGTATGTGCTTGAGTGGGTGAATGGGGAATAAATAAATGCTTCTCAAATGAACCTTCAGCAAGCTTATAGTCTCCAAAGAGGGAGACCATCTCCAATGGGGAGAAAGCTCACTAACATATAACTCCTGGTCAGATACCGGTATTTCGAAACCTGATTGTTTCTCCCTCAGTGACCGCGGGAAAGTGGTAATTTGACTCCTTGCCTTTTCGGTTTTAAGAAGAATGCTATACCAGAAAAGGCTGGTGTGCAATACCATAGTATGTTTGTTGAGTTTTCAAAAAACTAACTAAAGGTACCACCTAAGAAGCAAAAGAAATCATGAAAGAGCAAAACAAGCTACATTTTCTTGTGAAAAGTAGAAAATATATAAAAGATAACCTCTTAAGACACAAGTGCTGAGGGCCAGTTCTTGGAATGAATCCGCAAGGGACTAAATTACAATGAAATAAATTACAATATTGCACACCAGCCTTTTTCTGGTATTTTTTCTTTTGCTTCTTAGGTTTTTTGAAAACTCAACAAACGTACTATGGTATTGCACACCAGCATTTTTCTGGTATAGCATTCTTCTTAAAACCGAAAAGGCAGAGGAGTCAAATTACCACTTTCCGCGGTCACTGAGGAGAAACAATCAGGTTTCGAAATACCGGTATCTGACCAGGAGTTATATGTTAGTGAGCTTTCTCCCCATTGGAGATGGTCTCCCTCTTTGGAGACTATAAGCTTGCTGAAGGTTCATTTTGAGAAGCATTTATTTATTCCCCATTCACCCACTCAAGCACATACTGTCAGTTAGGCAGAATCATCTACCATTGCAGATATGAAGCTTACCTTTAATTCAATATATATATATATATATATATATATAGAGAGAGAGAGAGAGAGAGAGAGAGAGAGAGAGAGAGAGAGAGAGATTGTATATGTGTATACGATATAGATGTATATACTTACCATTTACTCCCTATACATGCTACAGCCATTTTCTCTTCTCTTCTCCCTTACCTATCTCCATGTTCATTATCAATCTACTCTTCACTCATTTATCTATACACCCTCTTTCTAAGTCTGGTTTTCTTTCAGTTATATATACTATCATTTTCAGTCATATGTCTCTTTTACCCTTTTTCATTTTCCCCCTTTTCCTTGATTTCAAAAATAAAATTGTTGTTGTTGTTGCTTATTTATTTGTTTGTTTGTTTTCTTCTCCTGTTTGAACAGTACTGTCAGCTTTTCACTCATTGAGTACTATATTCCTTCCCGCCTAATAATGATGATAGTTACAATAATAATAAGAGTAATTATAATGACAATGCTAAAAAATGATAACAATGATGATGATGATAGCAGCAGCAGCAGCAGCAGTAGTAGTTGTAGTAGTGGTAGTAGTAGTAATAGTAGCAGTATCATTAATATTATCATTACAACCATATCTTTGTAACTATCATGTCATTCTCCTTCTTCCTCTTCTGTTATTATTATTATTGTTGTTGTTGTTGTTGTTGTTATTATTATCATCATTATTGTTATTACTACTACAATTACTATTGCCACAATATTATTAGTATAATGATTTATACTACCATGATGATGATGATGATAATGATGTTGATGATGATGATGATGATGATGATGATGATGATGATGATGTAATTGGTTGAGTTCTGTGAGAGAGGGACTACGTGATGGGCAGATAGTGTGTAGTGACTGGCTCGCTGGCTGGCCAGTCACGTGATACAATGAATGCTGTGATGGATCTGTAACTTCCTGAGTTTGATCTCTCTCTCTCTCTCTCTCTCTCTCTCTCTCCTCTCTCTCTCTCTTCTCTCTCTCTCTCTCCCCCTCTCTCTCTCTCTCCTCTGTTTTGTTGTTGTTGTTGTTGTTTTAACCTTACTGCATTACTCATGTGCGCGAGGACATAAGGAAATGTTACGAATTTATTTATTTATTTTTTTTTGTAACCTTTGATTTGATAGGGGATGAATGCGTACTATTTGTATGCAGGAGAGGAAGAGGCAAATGTTATTGTACTGTTACCCACTCCTACCTTGTCAAGAGACCTCTTTGGTAATGACAATAAAATATCAAAGTGTCAAAGCGTTTCTGTCTGTCTGTCTGTCTGTCTGTCTGTCTCTCTGTCTCTCTCTCTCGTCTCTCTCCTCTCTCTCTCTCTCTCTCTCTCTCTCTCTCCCTCCCTCTCTGTCTGTCTGTCTGTCCTCTCTCTGTCTCTCTCCTCCCCTCTCTCTTTGTCTCTGTCCCTGTCTCTCTCTGTCCTCTCTCTCTCTCTGTCTTTCTGTCTCTGTCTCTGTCTCTCTGTCCTGTCTCTGTCTCTCTCTCCGCTCTCTCTCTCTCCCTCCCCTCTCTCTCTCTCTCTCTCCTCCTTTTTGTTCTTCAGTCTCTTTCTCTTCACTATTTAAGAGATTCTTCATACCTTTGAAGTCTGATTGTCATATTTTTTTTTCTACTTCATGAGGGCTAGATGTAGACAGCCTCTCGTCGCTTAGTTCTTTTCCCCCATGAAAAGATCTCTCTCTCTCTCTACTTTTTTCTTCAATTTATACTTTTACCCAAAAAAAAAAAAAAAAAAAAACTGGGAGGAGAGTATTTTTTTCCCCCTCGAGGGTTCCATTTACCTTTTGCTGGTTTCCTCTCTCAGTAGGCTCGCAGATTCGGGGTGTTTTTTCAAACGAAGAAGAACCCTAAAACAACAGGAAGGGGAAGAAAAGTTTTTATTTTTTTTAATAGCGAAACATAGAGATTCTTTTTTCCACTCCAGTAGTTGTTATTTTTGTGTTGTTTAGTACTTTGAGAGGCAAGTTCGCATATTATGCTTCTAATCAAATTATGTTTGGTTCAGTGTCAATTTATTACAGATTACGATGCATGTGTTGTCGCCATAGTTTGTATTGCAGTCATAATTCATCTATTATTCATCTTCCACAAAATAAAGTAATAACTTTGCAAGATCTGACGGATAATGCCTGCTGAAACAGATAGACGCATAAATGAATCACTTTTGGTATAAACTAACGTTATCATTAGCTTTGGTTTATTTGTTTTCTTTTTTCTATCGGGAAGGCGAGGAGAAATGCTGCCCCCCCCCCCCCCCCCCCCCCCCCCCCCCCCCCCCCCCCCCTGATTTTTGCCGTTGGTTATTTTTTCGTTTTATTATTATTCATACAATACAAACCAAAAGTTAACAAATTGATGCACACTTTAACATGTCAAAAGCAACCGAAACTCAAACAAACTGACCGGTAGACAATTGAACTGCAATAGTCAACAAGACACGCACACACACACACACACACACACACACACACACACACACACACACACACACACACACACACACACACACCTTTTCTCCATTCCCCAACCTCCTTAAAAAAAATATTAGACAAAGATGTCCCAAACACACTTTTAAGATTGGGCCCTATGGGGTTAACCACTACGTGGCAGTAATTCACAGTGTGACTCATGTATTGTACACGGAAGAAAATGTTTATGGGGAATGAGGAAGAACTGACATTCAACTTCCTCATGACTTCGGCTATCTCATTCTGCGCACATGCAATCTCTCTGTAGGCCAGTGGCAACGTGAATGACCACATTGAGTGTACCATTGGTGTAAAGCAAGGATACTTGTGCCGTCTTTGTTTGTTCGTTCTTTTTATCAACGGATCCACTTCAGATGTTGTTACAAGTGGGGAAACATGGTACACAGTTAACCCGTGATATTCTAAAGTGTGATTTATTCTTCTCTAGCAGACGATGTTCTTGTGGTATCTGAAACCATTATAGGCTTGTAAACTAAACAATATATTGTGATCTACAACTTCAATTCAGTGAAAAGTACGTGTCAAAAACCAAAATACTTGATTTTGGAAAAAAAAGATGAGTATTTACGAACGAGGGAAAGGTAGGGATTATAATAGAGTGCTGATGCCTGCAATGAACATACATCGATATCTAGGAATCTATTTTTCAACAAAATGAAGCCCCACTTTTGCCAGTAAGGATCTGACAAGGACAACTAAGCGTGCACTGACTAGATCTAATTATCAAAATCAGAAAACCAATGCTTGACACTGTTATTTCTCAGAAAATGGCCTATGGCAGAGTGCGGAGCTGAAAGATGGGACCTTTATCATTCTCCTGCTGTTTTCAAAACGTCCATTTCTTTGCCCTGGAAATATACTTTTAGAAAAGAATACTTGACGATTTAACCTATGGCACGGGAAAGTAAACAGATGTCCAATATATCTGAATTCTAAGACTGGTTGAAAGCTGATAGAAATGGACATTTTAAGGTTTGTGGGATGAAGTATAGAATGTATTGTATGATTTGGACGCACGAGAAAAACAACAACAACAACAACAAACAAACAAGCAAAGAAGAAAAGAAAAAAAAGAAACTTGGCTTTAAACCTGAGCATAAAAACCATGTGAACTTTGTGTTTGGTGTGACCACAACACAGCTGGTCGCAGTCTTCTGTGGCGTGCCAATGGTCTTCAAGACCCCGGGATAGGATGGTGATAGGTGAAGGAGATAGGTGATAGGTGATGGGAGATAGGTGATAGGTGATAGGTGACAGGTGATAGGTGACAGGTGATAGGTGAAAGGAGATAGGTAATAGGTGATAGGTGACAGGTGATAGGTGATAGGTGAAAGGAGATAGGTGGTAGGGTGATAGGTGAAAGGTGATAGGTGATAGGTGATGGGAGATAGGTGAAAGGTGATAGGTGAAAGGAGATAGGTGATAGGTGAAAGGAGATAGGAGATAGGTGGTAGGTGATAGGTGAAAGGAGATAGGTGATAGGTGAAAGGAGATAGGAGATAGGTGATAGGTGACAGGTGACAACAGAGTATTTGGGACATATGTGATTTTTTTTCGGACGTTTGGTCATCGATAGTCAATGGCGAGAATGGTTATCTCATGTTCCAGAAAGAGCTATGCGTGTATAGACAGTTCAGATCTGGGCATGTTGTTTCCCACGTATTACTTATCAGTTAAATAAGACAGTCAGTCATTCAAGACAAGACAACGTTTAGATCAGGCATTGTCCAACTGTTGTTCATTGTCATCGTTACGGGAAGCATACTAATATTGATCTTCTCTGTCCGTCACTGTGTGTGTGTGGTGTGTGTGTGTGTGTGTGTGTGTGTGTGTGTGTGTGTGTGTGTGTGTGTGTGTGTGTGTGTGCGCGTGTGTGTGTGGTGTGTGTGTGTGTGTGTGTGTGTGTGTGTGTGTGTGTGTGTGTGTGTGTGTGTGTGGTGTGTGTGTGTGTGTGTGTGTGTGTGTGTGTGTGGTGTGTGTGTGTGTGTGTGTGTGTGTGTGTGTGTGTGTGTGTGTGTGTGCGTACGTGAGTGCGTGCGTGCGTGCGTGTTTGCATGTTTGCGTGCGTGCGTGCGTGCGTGCGTGCGTGCGTGTGTGTGTGTGTGTGTGTGTGTGTGTGTGTGTGTGTGTGTGTGTGTGTGTGTAAGCGTGCGCGCGCGCGCGCGCGCGTGTGTGTGTATGTGTGTGTGTGTGTGTGTGTGTGTGTGTGTGTGCGCATGCGTATATGTGTCTGTTGTCTCTCTCTGTGCACACACACACACGCACACACACACACACACACACACACACACAACACACACACACACACACCTCTGTCTCTTTCTGTCTCTTTCTGTCTCTCTCTGTCTGTCTGTCTCTGTCTCTGTCTGTCCGTCCGTCAATCCGTCTGTCTGTCTGTCACACACACACACACACCACACACACACACACACACACACACACACACACACACACACACACACTGACTGACTGAAACCATTTACTGTCAGATGAACATAGTGTTGTACTGACAACACACACACACACACACACACACACACACACACACACACACACACACACACACACACACACCTCTAACCACATGACCTAATTACTGATTGTGACATCTGGATCGTACGATGCAGCCAGGAAAACAGTTAGCGAAAGATAGCTGAAATCTGAAGAGGCTATTATCTTTGGTTTCCTTCATGTAACATGAGAGAAACGGCTATGACTGTCACTCGGTAATATAAGCCGCGTCATCGTTTTAGGCAAGATGTATTACTACCAGGAAGATTATTTACGTTGCGGATGGATTAGTTTGCTTCTTCGTTGTTATTTTTCTATTTTTTTTTTTGTACATTTATTTGTTTGCTTTTTCTTGTTTCTATGTTAAATTACAGCAACAACAACAAAAGACATACACCACAGCAGCGAAAAATGAGAGATTATGAGTAAAGCAACCCATAAACAAATGATTATGGAAACACACAAATAAACAGAATAGAGGAATACAACTTCAGCGTAGCATCATACATGTATACTAGTCACATAAAGTTAAGCACAGTTTACATGTACCCGCATAATTTTCCAAAATATAAAAGCCACGATTTTGAAATTGGGAACAGATTTAATTCATTATCTTGTTCCACGTACATTGAATTTCATTGGGATCGAATGAACGGTTGTTGATTTACAGACAATTAACACAGAGGAGGGTCGAAATCAAAGTTCGCAAAATCTGTTCAGTTCACAAAATCATTTCAATAGTGGGTGTGGCCACCGCCATTGGCGAGACATTCCACGCAGCGACTCCTCATCGAGTTGACCAGTGTTCTGATGACCCTCTGAGGGATTCTCTGCCATTCCAGTTGCAGCATTTGGAAGAGATCCTGGCGGTCTCCGGGAGGTGGATGGCTCTCCTTCACACGTCTCCCCAACTCATCCCACATATGCTCGATGGGATTGAGGTCGGGACTATACGCCGGGAAGATCATCCTGTTGATGCCGGCCTGCACAATGAAGTTTTCGGCCACCCGGGCCCTATGTGGCCGAGCATTGTCGTCTTGGAAGACTGCCATGGGTCCTATCCGTTGCATGGTCGGAACAACGAAAGGCGCCAGGATTTCATCCCGATAGCGGATGCCTGTGAGGTTTACATCAATATGCTAGAGTGGTGTCTTGTGGTGGAGGCTGAAGGCACCCCATACCATAACAGATCCTCCCCCAAAGGCCCTGGTCTGGCGAACAGCTGCATCAATGTAACGTTCACCAACACGCCTCCAAACTCTAGTTCGGCCGTCATTGTGTTCAAGACTAAACCGCGACTCATCTGAAAAGAGGACCTGGGACCACTGTTGTTGGTTCCATCTCACATGACGATGGCAGAAAGCTCGGCGAGCCAGCCTATGGGCTGCTAGCAGTCGTGGTCGAACAGCTGGGCGACGTGATCTGAGGCCGAAGTGGTGAAGACGGTTTCGTATGGCTTGACGGCTGAGGATGGTGTTATTTGCCATACGAAGCTGCCTTTGGATGCTGGTGGAAGTGGTATCCCGCTGCAATAGGGCCTGCCTCTCGATGAAACGATCTTCTCTGGGAGTAGTCTGCCTAGGCCGACCTGACCGTGGCCTCTCTTCAACGCTGTTGGTCGCCCTAAAACGCTGATTCAGTCTAACAATAACTGAATGATGCACACCAAGTCGTCGCGCCACTTCAGCCTTTGCAATGCCATCTTGTATCCACGCAATCGCCCTGGTTTGTCAAAGGTGCTAAGTTTTCTTCGTGGTGGCATGGTGAGAAAAGGGCTGACAGTAACCAACCCCGCGCTTAAACAGCCAAAAGAAGGGGCATAAAACTCACTTGAGAGACTGCTCTTGCACGGGAAAAAAAGAATTTTTCATTTTTAACACATCTTGTGTCGCCAGCAAGCTTGATGCAAAACAGGCACAGTTAACGCAACTTTGCACTTTTTATCCCGCGCGGTAACGAGGTCACCAAGACCCCCGTGCGCACTACCAGTTGACACAGGCTGGATTACACACTGCTGTGTGAGATTCCATCATTGGTTGCCGCATAACAAAAAAACCAATGTTTTTTGAAGGGATGAATCAACCCCCTGTGTGCAAAGGCCTGTGCTTAACTTTATGTGACTAGTATATATAAGCATGGATATTTGGTGACGTTCACAGCACAGTACAATGTGTTGTACTTTAGGCAAGGTACTGGTATGTAGTGTAAACAAGCTTGAGGAAAAGAAAAGTGAAAAAGAGATAAAGGCAGAAAGACAGATCGGTAGAGACAAATAAGTAGTGTAAGGAAAGACAAACAGAAGGGCAGATAGATGGACAGACAGACAAAAAAGGAGACAAATAGAAAAAAAAAAAAAAAAACAGATTGGGTTGGGTCATAGCAAGTGAAATATATGTCATTGCAACATCATACATCGTCTCTCAACTACAGATGTTCAGGCAAACAAATCAAGGGAAAGAAAAATAAAAGAAACTTGAGCAGCATACAAGAGCCTCACAGAATTTTAGCAGTCAAAGAACAGAAATAGTGCTTTTTCATTTGTTTGTGTGTGTGTCAGCAAGACAGTGCAGTCATACCTGAGACCATTTTTAACGACTTTGTTAGAATGATGTGTATACCCAAGGCATGTACCACTAAAGTTGAATCCGGATCCGGGTCAACCGAGCGGATCCAGAATGCAGTTAGCGAGATTACAAAATATTTTCCCCATAGACCACAAAGACCGTGAAGCTCCGGTTGACGTGTTGATTCTTAAGGGGGAAAGTGTGTTTTTATTTGATGAAAGATTAAAAATAGTTT